>JAUZNK010073439.1:0-13816 GCA_035046665.1 Euphysa ruthae | reverse complement strand
TAAATAACATATGTAATGACATTTTCCATAGCTGGGAATATAGAATCTAAACCCCAGTTTTTATAGAACTCATATTTTTTATGACACATTTTCCCCTCCTCCCAAACCTGAGTTTTCAATCATGATTTTACAAAGATGAAAACCTTGTTGTTGATTAAATTTTTTAATACTTTATATGATAATTGAAAATTTAGGAAAGTCAGCCGTGGAAAAGTTTCAAAATCAAAATTAACAAATAAAACAGAGTTCAAAGGAAAGAAGAATTTGAATGATTTTTCTGTAAGTATATAAGATACTTAATACTTGCTGCAGCATTAGTTAATCAGATATGGAAGGCGTATTTTAATACAGATTAATGCTAATAAATACAGACAACCTCAAAGAGGATCTACTTATATGGCGGCTAGTTTAGTACTTAGAAGATTCAATGTAACCTGCAGGTTGACTTGGTAGAAAAAAATTTAAATGCATTCACCTGATATTTTAAAATTTAACTTTGTTTCAAAATTGTTGGCAAATAATTATAGTTTAATTGTAATTTTGTACAAGGATGTCTTGAAAATTTTTAAAAAGTGTATTGGAATTTAGAAAAGGCTATTCTGCTACAATCATTGTTAATTATTTAAGTTTCATTGTAACATTTCATCTTTTTACAGGATCTTTGCTTGGAATATGTGCATGGTTACCGAGGCTCAGATACCCGAAATAATCTGCACTACACGTCTGATGGAAGTATTGTTTATTCTGCTGCTGGAACATGCGTTGTATACAAATTAAATGAAAAGATACAATCCTTTTACACAGAACATACTGATGACGTCATTTGTTTGGCTCTTAATCGAAACCCGAAATTTAAGGCTAGTATTTTGTTTGAAATTTTTTTCCATTGTTCACATTTTGTTTATGATGATAATTTTTTTTAAAAAATATTTTTGGTTGGGGAGCTGAGAAATTGGAATTTCCAACTTTTATCTATATATCTTTGGATCTTCCTAATTTATTGTTTGAGAGAATTTAATTGAAAAAAGTTTAACAACAGTGGAACATTAATTTCGAAATAATATGTTATTCATCATCAGATTTTTAAAAATAAAATACAGGATCATAGCAATATAATAGAATCCTACAGTTTAGCAGTATAATTAATAGTTTTGGTTGTTTCAAGTCCATTCCATGTAATATTAAGTAATGATATAAAATTTTCAGGAGTTAGTTCATTATAAATATTTATTAGTTAAAAAAAAATTGATATTCTTTCAGTTAATGAGTCAATGTTTAGTCACTTAACAGACTCGTTTGAGGTATAGGAAATGGTATATTTTCAAGAACGCAACAAAAAAACATCTGATTAGGAACAATTAAAAAGTTTCTAAAAAATTTATATTGCAGTTTTGGAGAAAAGTGTCTCCCTCATGTAACACAATTTTAATTTTCCAATATATTGAACCCTAGGCATTAGTCATCATGGGTACCATAAATTCACTCCCATCCGTGCTTTTCATTAAAATCCATTTATTAGTTTTTCCTGATTTTTGCATGATATTAGATGTCATTAAAGGATAGAAAGTGGCAAAGCTTCATTTTTCTAATTTTGCTAATTTTTTGCATGAAGCTGGAGGGACATAAGAGAAATCATTTGACCCAAATGACCACCTGCCGAAAATTCTCATTCATGTGTATGGCCCAATTTGTGGCGAGAAAAAGATGGAAATCATCAGTAAAGTATAGTATAAGTGAGTTTTGCTATATAGTAGTCTAGCCAAACTATAAATAGCAAGAGAGTTTCAACCTATTGAAAAATCTTGTCAATGGAGCAACAAAATCAAAATTGCTTAAAAAACTTTATTCTGTTTTTTTTTTCATGACATTATATTATTCTACGTGGTGCTGCTTATATGTTCTATATTATTGTAGATGTTGCGTTTATTTATTTATTTATTTGTTTGTTATTTTTATTTTAGTTAGCATTCTTAAAATTGTATATTAATTTGAATATTTAGTCCATTATAAAAAGTTTATGAAAAGATGTTTGGGTGAGCTGACTGTTTAGAAAATATTATTTTTCAGGAAAGGTTATTTGGAATAGCTCAAGAGGGCTACTTGAAATCCAAAACACTTTTATAATTTTATTTTAATTTAATTATTCCCAATTTTATTTTTTTATATAAAAAATCACAACTTAGTAAATGAATAAAAAGTTTTGATGCAGAAGAGAGCATAGCTGCTCCATTAAAAAAGCTTGTCTGTATATTTGAAATTTGACCGCAATTTTAAAATAATATCACTCATACACAGACACTATATCCCATTGTGTTGGCTGATAGAATTCTACTGTTTGTATTTTCTAATGTTATGTTAAGCTTGTTTCTGGATTATTTGCAGTAATAGTTTGAACTTTCAACTATTGTGATTCAATTTGAATAAAGATTGTATGCTTACTACTGTTTTCACAAATCAATGTTTATTATTTTTCTTGGCAATAGAGTAAAGTTCACCTAAATTTAAAGCTAAATATATTTATACCAGATAAACAGCATGGATTAGTTTAACACGTTAGAACAGATATATTGTTGTGTTTTGGCAATTAAACACCAATAAACTTCAAAAATAAAAATTTTTATTCTTTTAAGTTCTTGTTGTCTCAGGTCTTAGTGAACTCAATTATTTTGATTGTGGTGGAGATAGTTATTGTTCTAATAAAAAATGTATGCAATTTTTTTATAAATAGTCCTGAAATGTTTTCTTCCAAATTCTTTACTAATTTTAAGTTGTGTTTCTTAACCACTAATTAGTTTTATTTAAATTTTATGTAGGTTGGTTGAACAAAAATTTACCCATGTGACCAAAATTTACCTAAATGACCATATACTACAATTATATTACACTTTAATTCAGTTGAAATTTTATTAAATTAATTTTATTATTATTCTATTACCTAGAAAATATTTTATTATTTCTAGTAGTAATTATTTTAATTGCAATAAATTTTTCACAAAGTCGAAGAGCAACTATAATAAAAACAAATAGTTAACTTTTTTTCCAAAAAAAAAAAAAAAATAAATAAACTATGAGCGCCATTTGAAGATAATTTCTGATAATTTTTACATATGAACTGTATTTAGCTTGAAATAAATAAAGTTGGTTGAAATATGTTAAATAATAATTTCAACAGTATAGAAAGCTGAAAATATGCAAATAATATATTGTAATGGCTAAGTTCATTTGTATGGACCGAAATTAGTCAAGTTGATAATGCTATCCTGGCAAATTTAAAATTTACCCTGAGTGAGCACAATTGTCTGGATGTTCCTAAACCTACTTATAACTTTTTTGATTTTGATCTTTAAAATAAGCATCATCTACTCTTGGGACCCTATTCTCTGCTATTTTAAAATTTGTTTTGGGATATGATTCAGATTTGTAAATCTAACTTAATGAACAATCCCTCATAAGTTTATATATTATTATGCTCTCCTAATCAAGAATGAAATTTCAAAGCCACACAAAATCATATGAAATAAAGCCCAAAAATGTTGCAATCAATCTAACATGGTTGCTTTACTTCATTGAGAGAGAAAGAAGAAAGATTAAGCCATACTTCTCAAATAAAATAAAGAAAGAATAAAAAAAAAAACCCGTTTTACTTTAGCAAAAATTGTCTTTTTAAAAAATTTATTTTAGATTATTTATTACAGTTAACTCATAAAATATAATTATTTTTAATACAATGATTCATAATTTCCAACAAAGATTTACCTCCTGAGGTGTAATATCTTTTGTGCCAGATGATTTTTTTTGTTTTTCCACGCTGTTCAAAATGTAGTAGACTTCCTAAAGTTAGAAAAAATCGTCAGTGGTAGTTGCAAGTAAAACTTTATTGGGAAGATGTTTTGTAATGTTATATGTAAAACTCGGGTTACATTGTGAAATATCTGTTTAATAGAAACATAATTTATTTAAATATGAGTACAATTCATAGAGAACTCAAGCTTGTTCTAAATGTTGAGTATGATGATTGTTTAATATGAATTTGTAACCAACAATCAAATGGATTATCTTGAACCAGCTTTATTTATTGCTGCCTTTTTTTAACATGTCCTTAGTTATTTATTTATTTTTTTTTTTTTTTAATGATTTCCTAATTTTGCTCTTCTAGGATGTCATTGCTTCTGGACAAATAGGCTTGAATGCAGCAGTTCACGTCTGGGATGCTAGCAGTAAAAAAACACTTTCTATATTACAAGGCTACCATAAGAAAGGCGTGTGTAGTGTGAACTTCAGTTCTAGTGGAAGATACTTACTTGCTGTAGGATTAGATCAAGAGCATTCTGTAGCAGTATGGAGATGGAGTGATGGTATGTTTATATTCTATCTTATATCTTATATCTAAATATGTTTTTTATGTTTTTATAATTTCTAAAAGGAATTTCTTGAAATTTTCTTTAAAAAATACAGGATGGTTTGGTTCAACCATTTCAAGTTTGTCTGACCGAGCAGATAAGGTGGTCTATACGAGTGGATAAGGCTTTCTGGCCGATTGGATAAGGCGTTGTTCTCCGGATCCTGGAGCTGTGGGTTCAATCTCACCTCGGAACCAATGATTTTCTTTATCATAAGCTCAAATGGAAGCTCTAAGTACACCATAACGGAACTTGTGGGCCCTTTAATAAAACTAATTCTAAGATTATATTTCTACTTAGAAAATAATTTTAACACCAGCTTTAAAATATTCTCTATACAACCCATTGATTAACCTCATTTTGATTTTGCATGTTTTGCCAGGTTTCGAACTAGAGTATCATTGCTGGGAAAAAGGTCATCATTTCAACTGGGAGTGAAAAACTGAAACTCATCTAGTCTGTCGAAAAATTGAAGAATCAATTCACTTTCTACAAAACCCAAACCACATATACGGCATATCATGCACACTTCCTGAAATCTTATCTCCTGTCATCCATAAATAAGATCTTCCTTGATAGTCCACATACGAACAACTGTACTTGTCAGTCAGCTATATCCTAATTTCGACGTGTTAATTCATTTCAATCACTACATTTACGTGACTTCCGGAATTTTGGGCCTATTTTAAATCCTTTTAAATTGCCTGAAGAAGAGCCGTAATAAATTATTTAAAATCATGACATGATAATTTCTTTTTCAGTATAATATGACTGAGTTGACAAACCAAAACATTTTTTAATATTAAAATTCTTATTGAATTCAACATAAATAAGTTTAGGTTCACATTTTTTACTGGATCTTATGAAATTAGTTGTGATTTTACAAAACAAGAAAGATTTTATTTTTTGTATGTTATTAGGGATGGTTTGAATATTCATAAGAGATCCAATCTTTGGTTTTAAAATTTTTCCTGATTTTGAGCAATCATAGAATGCATTTTTTTACCTTGGGGATTAGAAAATAAAATCTCAAAAAATTTCACGTTTATTTTTTTAAGATTTTTAAAAAGTTTGTGGCATTTTTGAGGCAGATTTTCCCAAAAAATTGCTATAGTTTTTTCATGGGTGACTAAAATGTTAGCTTTAGCGGGGCTAATTTTCCTAAAAATTATGATACTTTTGACAAGGCTGATTTGCCTAAAAATGAAAATTATAAATTTTTTCAAAAATTGGTGGTTCACTAAAAATTTTAAGAGAATCCAGAAAATATTATTTCTAATTAGATTTTTGTATTTCTTGCATTCAGGTACTAAAGTAGCATCTGGACACGGATCAAACCAACTAATATTTGTGGCAGAGTTCAGACCTGATTCTGACACTTCATTTGTTACATGTGGTGTGAAACATGTAATGTGGTGGAATGTTGCAGGTGGCTCACTTGTATCAAAAAAAGGAAACCTTACTAGTTATGATGGAGAAGCGGCATCACAAACAATGTTATCTGTAGCCTTTGGCCCAGTAATTCAGAATTTTTTATTCTCATTATTGATAATAGGTTGCAGTTGCAAAAGCTTATCTTTTTATGGCTAGAGTATCACAAAATCGTTTCTGCCTTTGACTATAATCTCATTAGAACTTTTCTACCTTGTTAAAATGTTTCTCTTTATAATAGACTTATCGTTATACAGCTATACTATAGCCTCAAAAACTACTGTATAGGTTTTTAAAATGGTGGGAATTGTTAATTGTTAAGATCTCTTGGTATATTTGAAATTATATGGTATCTGCTTTATTATTATTTACTTATTATCTTAAAATTTAATAACAAAACATTAAATCAAGCAGTTGAAATTGTTATTCAAATCTTTCTTTTTACTCTAGGATGACACAACATTCACTGGGGCTATGAATGGGGATGTCTACATTTGGTTTGAAAATTCCTTATCTCGCATAGCAAAAAATGTTCATTCTGGTCCAGTGTTTTGTATGTTTACTACAGTTAAAGATGGCCTCATTGTAACTGGTGGGAAAGATAAAGGGTAAGTTTTTGTTATTTAATTTCTCACATGCTTCTGATTGTTTTTAAAATTTTACTTTCTTCTTTGACAGGCAAGGTTTTTTTTTACCATTTCATCCCCCTGTAGTTTGTTGCTCTTTGAAATTTTAACTGATTACTCTATTTTTCTAGAATATTTTTATGCTATTTTTTTGCTATTTTTTTGTTTTTTGATAGAAAATTATACTATGTTCAAACACAACAAAAAGATAAGTTGATCATTCTCATAATTAAGTTAATAAAAAACAAATTATAAGCGTTTTTCATATAAAAAAATTTTCAAAGTGGCTACAAATTATAGCCTTAAAGCCTGTTCTCCACATGACGAATTTTGCTGATCAAAGAGCTCTTTTTCTTTCAACAACTTGTGACCGATAAATGTTTTCAATATCCTTGCTCGTGCGAAAGCACCAATAATTTCAGTTTAAAAATGGTTTTGTAAAACGAAGACGATCACTACTACAAAAGATATTATTGTTGAAACTTTTACATCGATACAGAAAGAAAAGAGCTTGGATAAGACAATTCTGAGTGCATCCAGTTTACAGAAAGAGAGTAAGAAATGGTAAATAAATTGAGGATTGACGACAATGAATTTTCCTTTTGCAGTTTTCGAATTTCACCAAATATGTTTGGAAAATTACTTTCATGGGTAGGACCTCACATTATGAAAAAAAAAGACACGATTATGCGAAAAGCAGTATCATCAACAGGTCGATCAACTGTTACACTGTGATGTCTAGCGAATGGAGACGCCCAAGTTTTTATTATTGCTGCAAGTTACAGAATTAGCCCCACTACTGTTGGCAGAATAGTCCAATGATATGGATTGTATTCCTCAAAAAAGAGATATCGAAAAAATATCAAGGAAAATGGATTTTTCCCAATGCATTGCGAGCTTTCGATGGAAAATTTGTTGTAATTCAATCTCTACCATGAGCTCTGCCTGTTTTAATTATAAGACAAGAGCCAAACGTTTGCAAGATCTCTAAACACTCAACCGTGAAAAATGAAAAACTCTGATAATAATATGTGAACCATGCTTTTTATGAAATCATTTACGTAATCATTTGCGTAACTCATAGAACAAGCTTTTTCCTTAGAACATAACTATTTATGTTTTTTGGAGTAGTAGTGTAGTAGAGATGCCTATAATAAAAACCAATTTCCACTGTTGTTGCAACCATGAAAAAGCCACAGCATTATACTTTTAGCTGTACGTGATCATAACTACAAGTTCACACTTGTGGATATAGGGGACAGTTGCAGACAAAGTGATTGGAGCATATATCCTAACGGTTTCTCAGAGTATGCTATTGGCAATGACCTGCTTAATATACCTAAACCTAGGCAAGATAGATACTCTACTCGTGTTTTACCTAATGTTTTTGCTGGGGATAATGCCTTTGGTTTAAGAATGACATTAATGAAGCCATTTCCCTTTCAAAACCTGGAAGAAGATAAACAAATTTTTAACTGCCATTTATCAAGGGCCAGAAGCGTAATTGCTGCTAGCAGATGACTTATATTTCATAGACCAATCGCAGCAAATGTAGAATTAGTTAAGTCTGTTACAAACGCTGTAGTTAATCTACATAACAATTTGATGTCAAGATCACAAGAAAAAAACAGCTGTAATTATTGTCCTACTTATACAGATCGTGAAAATGAAAATTTCCTAATATCTCTCCAATCTTTCTCAATGCATTTAATTTTAAGTTCCTGTCTTTATATGCATATGATGAATTCCATAAGCATCTAAATTTTCTTAGTTCAACCAGGAAAATTTCTTTATCGAATGTTAATGTCGCAGCTACAGTCAAAGATTCGTCCAAATCCTCACCATGCTTGAAGCTATTCCGTCATATGCTGATGAGGCTGCAGGACTCGGAAAACACTTGGAAGTGTTTTGATATGAAGTTGGACGGAAAAGCATTCCTGGTATTTGACATGATAGTGGGAGTGTGTGAAAGTATACATCAGCATTTGTTTGTTGTAGAAATCGAGTATTTTTATTATGATACCTTGTGTTTGTGATTGAGCAGCATTCACCAAACTTTCAATTGACATAAACTGTCTTGGCCCTTCATTATTATTCAAATGGAAATTTTCAAAAACTCTTTTTTGTGTATCCATGCTTGTAATACTAATATATAAATATACGTATATTTTTAAAATCATGCCTTGGGTTCTCTTTTTTCTTCTCTGTGCAATTCTTTATTTTGTTGTTTTTAACTCCGTAATCTGATTGGCTGTTATAAATACCAAACAAATCTGATTGGTTGGTACCTAATATTTCCGTAAAGAAGTTCAACTTCTTCAACTATTTTTTTGATCGACGAGCCAATAATATTCGAAGTAAAAATGTAAACAAAGATCTCATCAGCAACCAAACAGATTTCTCCAAATATTTTCGATCCACAAGATTTGTCACCTGGAGAACCACCTTAAGGTAACCTATACTAATTACAATTTAAAATCTGTAGTAAATAAATTAGTAATAGTAAAAAAAAAATTTTTCACTTGACGAAGAATTATTTAAAACTCTTGATGTGCTTTTCTTAATAATGTTATTCTTTTTTCCTTGTTTAATATGTCTTTTGATGAGGCTAAAGTCTGAATTGTTTGAAAAGTTTGGAAATACATGAAAAATATAAACATTAGCAATTTTTTCTCCAAATATGTCAGAAATACTTATTGCTCATTACTGTTTTCAAAAACTTCGATTCTGCTAGAGATTTAAAATTATAGTATTATCTATTGTTTAAAAAAAAAAACAAAAATGTTTTTTTGTTTTTCATGGAATGGATTTATGTCGTGTTAGAGTTTCTTTACTGAAATTCTTCATCAGAAAATAAACTTATCAAAACTTTATTGTTTTTGAATAATATAAATAAGATTTGGTTTCATTCTCAGAGGTGCTGACAATGTTGCTGTAAAGTTGTGGGATCAAGAACTGAAGCGTTGTAAATCATTTAAATTAAATCAAGTAGTTCGGTCTGTTTGCAGAGGGACTAATAAAGTGAGTTGTTTTTTTTTTTTTTTTTTTTTTTTTTTTTTTTTTTTTTTTTTTTTCTATTGATATTTTGCTAATATTGAAGCAATTCAATTCATTCTCACTCTATACCCTCAAAGCAATGGTTTACTGTGTCATAGGCGTAGTCTGCACAAATAAATATTAAATGAAATGATATTATTTGACATTTAAAAAAAAGATACAAAAGCTTTACTTGATAAATTATTTATTTATGTCTCTAAATTAATATTTTTAAAAATATGAATTAATTTATTAAATCCTTGCAAAAGTTATTTTCGATTATAATTGTGATTTTGTTTTGTTTAAGTAAATGCCAAACAGACATTGAAATTGTATCTGAGTAAAATGAAGTTTTAGTTAATTTAATATAAAATTTTACTTATCATTTTGTTGGAAATTTCTAGGTTTTCATAAATTTGAATGTCCGGTAATCCACTATTCACTGATTTTTTTTTCATTGACTTTGATCCTTTCACCTCAAACTGTATGTTATATTTACAGGGGGGAATACTTGTTGGCACTCAAGATAATGATATATTTGAAGTCAATGAAAAAACAGGCACTTTCCATGTAAGTATTAAAATTGTAATCTTTTTGAAACTTACAAAAATTTTGACATAGTGTTAATTTAGTTCAGAATATTCAAATTTCATTTGATTGAAAATTTTTGGACTCTCTGCGAAGCTGATAGAATCTTAAGAATTCCATTTTTCTTAAATTTCATTAATTTTCATAATCTAAGAGGACAAGAGATCGTTGCTTTTTTTCTTTTCTTTTTTTTTTGACCTAAATGGTTACCTGTCAAAAAGTCTTAATTTTCGATAATTTGTCCAAATATGACCATTTGTTCAAATGAATTTTATTTTTGTTTTTTTTTCTTTCTAGAGGTTAGGGAGGTATAGAAGACATCGTTTTACTCAAACGACCTGTCAGTGTCTTATTGTTTTTTGTTAAATGATTCAAATGCAGTTGTTTTAATCTAAAAACGATGTTTTTATTTTTTTCTTGAAATACGCTCATGCGCTTTCTAATAAAATTTTGGATATAGTTAAAGGATCATTGGGGACTTTTTTTGACCCATATGGATACTTGTGAGAAACTCTTGATTTTTGGAGCATGGCTTTATTATGTCATTTCAACAAAGAAAATAACGTTTTTGAAATTTTCTCACAGTCCATTAATTACCTTTTTAATTAACCATGAAGCTAGAGGACCACAGGTCATCTTTTCGAAATTTTTGGATTTTTAAAAAGCTAGAAAACCATAAAGGGAATATTTTGCGGAATGTTCTCTTCCGTCTTATCTTGATCAGTCATGTGCATTGACCTCCTTCACTTTGTTTTTAAACTGTCAAAACTCTAAAACATGTAAAGTGATAACAGGCTTCCTTAGCTATAAGGTTGTGTTAATGGCAAAGTTGGTGTTAATGGCCAGTATTATTGAATCATTATTCTGTGTTGCAAAGATGTTATTGCTTTGTAAATGCCACTAGTTCCCAGCTTCAATTACCCTCTAAGTTTCACAAAGATGGTATGGAATTGTAAATGCTAATGATCCACACCTTCAATTATTCTCTAAGGAACATTTTTGATGTGTGAAAATAGACGTTCTTTGCCAACAGTAATACACATTATAAGATTGCGCAAGATTTCAATAATTTTTCTTTTTTTACCCTCCGAAATGCATTAAAAATGAAATTAAGTTAAAGAACTATTCTGATTTTTTTACCTATATGTCATACCTATCTAATTTTATGAAAAACTGCAAAAAATTGCAATTTCAAGTTCCATGGTAGTCAAAAAAATAGTGAAAATTGCAGTTAGTTTTTGCCCCCTGAAAAGCAGAAGATTAAGAATAAATTAAGTTATCTTGAGATATATTAGAATATACGGTACATCTAGCTAGTCTATGTGTAAAGCAAGTGAAATCAAGAAGAGTTTTAATTTCACAGAAAAAATCTCAAAGTATCGTGTGCCTAATTTTTCCTGTACGTGACTCCCGGAAAAAATTTCTCAATTTGGAAGTGTTGCAGCTTCACTCCAAATTTTGATTGATTTCATCAAGCAAAGTATCAACTTTAATAAACTATATTTTGATTAGAAAGTCTTATAAATTTGAAATTTTTAGTTTTACCTCACCCAAAAAACCCACAATATTGGTTTAAAAGTTACTGATTTGCACAACGGGGATTGTTTTCCCTTAAAATATATGCCCTAAGTGTGCTAAAAATCATCAAAATTTCCTTCCTTGTTTGAGCCCAAAAATCAATCTAGCTCATGGGCTAATATGCTTTTTTTCCAAAGTTGTGTTTTTCATCTTTTACTTTGATCGATATTTTTGAGTCATGTTACTTATTTATTTATTACTTTACTCAAATTCTAATATATTTTCATAGTCTGTAATTTTATGCAAAATAGATAATATGTTTTCAGTGTTACGGCTGTCTGACTGCTGTTGCCTGGAGATTTCAAGTTGAAATGCCTGATAAAGAAAGGGTTATATTATAATATTTCTTGTTGCATATCTGCTGTTTAAAAGATTAACTTTTAAAAACAAATCAAGTTTTGTCCAAAAATAAAGGTTGGAAGTAGAAAAAAAAATCAATTCCATAAAAAAACAAAAATGGAAAAAAAAAGATTGACAGATATGAGTAATCAAAGCAAGTGCACGGAGACTAAAACTTTTGCTAAGCTTTCTTACCTCTTGGTCCTATATATATATATATATAGCTTTATATCAGAAAGATAATTTTTTCTTTGTGAAATAACCTGTTTTTTAAGAGCAACCTAAACTCTTTTACATATGCTTGAATAGTTTTTCATCCACATGCAAATCTTCAAGTGTCAGCAATGTGAGCTTTGAAGTTTTTCACTACTTATGCGCCATCGATATTGAATTAGTGCTTGTTTGAAGCTGGAGCTCATTTGCCAACAATGCGAAAAATTCTCTATAGTAAAGAAGGTTTTTCTGCTGGCTCCGCAGATTTTTGAGCCGAGATTCGGCCCAAAATTCGAACCTATTTTTTTTTCATATTTTGCCTTGCCTTCCCATTACTTTATTAATAATATTTGAACAGTAGGGAATAATTAAATCAGGACAATGCTTACGAAACCAAAACCAAATCAAAATTAATAATTTCAATACTGTCCACAGAGAATTTTATTTCAGATGTTTTTTTTTACTTTTAAAGCTTCTATTAAATCCATTGTGTGTGTGTTTTTTTTTTTTTTTTTTTTTTTTTTTTTTTTTAATTCTCCAAATTATTACATGGGCATTTAATGCATGGGATATAATTAGAAAGAGATGTCGAATGATGTTAAAAGGTTTGAATAGTGTTTCAGCATTTGTATAAAGCAAGAAAAGAAGTTAAAATTACCCATTTATAACTTTTTATTACTTAGATTACCCTAAGCATTCTAAATATAAGGTTAGTAGCCTGCACTTAAGTGTGTACTTAGTTCTGAATATAACTAACTTATTTTTTGTTTTGCTATTAGAAATTCATAACATAATTTTTTTGTTGTCGCTTTAGTTAGTGATGGAAGGACATAGTGATGGAGAACTTTGGGGGCTTGCAACACATCCATCAAGAGATATGTTTATCAGTGCAAGTCATGATGGAACAGTGCGAACTTGGGACATACAAACAAAGGTTTTTATTAACTTAAATCTAGAACCTATAAATTCTATAAACTTTTGTTCACACATGATAGATTTTAAAAATTCACTTTCATCTGTTGTTTGTCTGTAAGAGTTTATTCTCAAAATATTTTCACTAATTCTTTTTTGTACTTCGCACTAAGCTAAATATTTTTTGAAAAGATGATTTTAGATTTTAAAAAAATCTTTATTTTATAGTTTTATTCTAATTATGGTTATTTAAAGTCTAAAAATGAAATTTTTAAAATTTTGTACTCTTTGAAAATTTTTTTTAAAACATCATTGCATCTCGTGCGTCAAGTATAAGTAGCTTTTTAACCCTATTTAGCCGTTATAGCGCCATCATTTTGTCAGCAATAAATATACGGAAATGTGAATTCTATACTAAATATTCATTTTTTTAAATTGTATAGAAGCCTATATAAAATTTTGCGCAAAGGTGAAGTCTAATGGTAGAAAAAAGAAACCGATTTCTACATGATTATATATGTAGAACAACAGTTACTTTCTAAAATGTCATGTTTGAGAATATGGATTTGGGAAAAATATTAAATTTCAATAAATTTTGAACTGTAATAGCTATAAATAGCGATGCCAAGCCTTTTTAAAAGCAATAACTCAGAAAAAATCATTTGGTATCAAGTGAAAGACTAAATCATGCGA
>JAUZNK010073428.1:0-13816 GCA_035046665.1 Euphysa ruthae | reverse complement strand
AAAGTATAGTTTTAGTTTTATCTTCGCCGAAATGAATGCTTAGTTTATTATCAACAAACCAGTCACATAGCTTTGAACAGTCCTTATTTAACTGTTTTTCTATTTCCTTTGCTCTGCTATGTTGATATACAAGGAAAGAATCGTCAGCATACAAAAACAGATCACTTTCAACTGCTAACTGGTGGTTTATTTATGTATTCCAAATTTGCAATTTGCATGCAAATTAT
The DNA here is from genome assembly GCA_035046665.1 of Euphysa ruthae. NCBI lineage: Eukaryota > Metazoa > Cnidaria > Hydrozoa > Anthoathecata > Corymorphidae > Euphysa > Euphysa ruthae. Next base: position 13,589 of record JAUZNK010073428.1, on the reverse strand, counting down.
TAAGAAGCACCTCTCAAGTCAGCAATAAACATTTAATAGACTTCAGAAAAAATTTGATTGAACGTGTATAGTTTTTGATTGAGCGTGTATAGTTTTTGATTGAACGTGTATAGTTTTTGATTGAACGTGTATAGTTTAATAAAAATTTATTTAGCGAATCATAAGTCTTTCCATTTATTTTTCATGTATTCTGAAAAAAGAAAAAAAAACTAAAATTACTGCTGTTGCTTCTGCTTTACGAGATTAAAAAAGCTAATTGTATCCAGCCGTTTCAGAGCATTTAAAATTTGTATGTAGCATTGAATAAAAAATTTACTTACCTAACAATTGCTTTTTTTCATCTTTTGATGCATTTGGAAAGTCTCTATTCTTTTTTAAATCTGTTCTAGAGATTAATGACACTAGATTTCCATCATCATCAATTATAGGCAGTTTTCCTAAAAAATAAAAGTTTTACTACAGCATAATTAAACTAAAACCCAAAAATAAAAAATAAAAATACAATAGATAATTTAGAGAAATTAGTTGGGCTTCTTTACTAGCGGCAAGGCACACACGGTTTTATTTTGGGACACTTAAATAACAATAGTATACTAAGAGCACAATATTAAGTATACTTTTGAGCTTACGTCATTCAACCATTCAGGGTAAAGGGGTAGATTTGTTAGATTGAAAGAGGCTCCCCTCTGAGGGAGTAATTTTCATTTTAGTTTCGAATTTCTTCATCAGATGGATGTGGCGAATCTTAAAAATTGTAGTCAATGGACAATTTAGGTACCATTTGAAAAAAGAAAATCAGAATTATTGGGAAAGATAGTGCAAAAAAGCAAAAAAAAACACAACTTTATTAAAAATATGAGATTTTTTTTGACCGATGATTAATACTGGGTCAAATGAAGAAATGGCAAAATAATGATCTTCAACTGATTCACAGATCGATTTTGGTTCAGATTACTAACTAGAGTAATACTCTTTTGAATAGAATTTTCACAAAAAGATGGTGATCACATTAACTCAAAAAGTAAAAAATTAACCTTTTTTGCTATTTGCGAGAATTTTGTTTGCTTCTGGTAAAGTAATACTTTGCTTGGCAACAACCAGCTGGTCAAAATTTGTCATAACCTATAAAGTAAAATGGATGGAAACAGGAAATAATTCTCAGTTTGAAGCATAAAAAGCATAATAAAGAACATTGCAACATAATCATAATTCACAAATCTTTTAGAGGGATTTTTACTAGATGCTAAAAAACGCTCATAAAAAAAACTCTAAATACTAAGTTTCTAAGAAAATTGAAAGATATTAAATTGGCTTTTTTCATTCTAAAATATCCCTTTTTGAGTAAAAACAACAATTTAAAAGCAATAAAATCAATAAAACTTAAAATTAATGTATTCACATTTGCCTGAATGTGGGTAATTGAAACCAGTTAACAAATTCAAGCATATATATTGAGGACACCCCAAGCAAAACTTAATCAGTGTGTTTGTGAAAGTACTTATAAGTTTAATAAAGATTATTTGGGTGATGTCAACAAGGCTGATACTGCGCAATTAGCTCATTAAAAATGAATCTCATATATGAGATTTTTTCAATTTGGAAGAAATTTAAACCCTATCTGCGCCTCAGGATGCAAAGATTGAATTAATCTTCAGGCTTTCTTTTTAGAGGTTTAAGATTTTTAGAGAAAAAAATATTAATTCCTTGTCAAACAGGAAGCCATTAAATATAGTTACTGCTACATAAACAAGCAGTAGCCGTTACAGTTTTCTTCAGATGGAAAATTGACCTTTAACATTAATTTACAACTTTTGGCGATAATCTTGTGCCGTCTCAAAATATTGTGATCATGAATGTACCGTGAAAATGATAGATAAAACAAAATCATTTTTCTTACCTCAGAAACTGGAGTACCAAAAGATTCATCATGTTTAAAATCTATATCTCGGTTTGTTAACATACCCAATAATTTGCCACCAACTTTGCCACTGTCTACAAAAAATTTTGTAACAATGAGATTTTTAAATTAAAAATTTTAAATTTTTAGTTTTTAAGGAAAGAAATTTGTTTCTACAGGTGAACATAATATCAGTAGCTTATAACCAAAGTACCTTAAATTTTAAAACCAAAATAAAATTTAAAACATGAAAGGGTTGTAATTAATTGAGAAGAGATTTGTAAATACAAGAACGCTCAGACTGGTTGATAAACAAGGAATATAAATTTGACAAAATGTTTTATTTTATTTCTTTATTTTCATATTTTTTCATCAAATCTTCCTTAACCAACTGACAGGGAATGCCGCTGAGAAACTAGCCAAATTATAAAAAGACATACTTTTAATTTTTGACAGCTCTGTCTTTTAAAGCTTTTAAATCAAGAATTTGCCTTATATTTTGTTTATATTTCATGATAACTATGATTTTTTATTATCTAAATCAATTGTGTATTAAATTAATCAAATTGGTTAATTTCATCACACTTATGCATATAAGCTTTACTATAGATATAAAGCTAATTATTTAAACAACTATCAACCACGATATCTTTTAAATCAAGGTTTATGAGCTCTAATGTTGTCTATGAAAAAAATATTATGGTCAGAAATTTCCCTAACTACTTATAATAGAAACAATAAAACTATCTTAACTGTAAAAAGTTAAAACCTAACATCAACCTAATTGCCTTCTTTATAAGAACCTATTATCACCCTATATAATAGCCTAATATTGCATTATTTATAAGAAACTATTATCATTTTATTTAAAAGAACCTGCTATTACCCTAAAATAATCATGATAATGCTAATTTGGCTTCAGCAAATTAACAATTAACTTTCACAATCTTGATTTAAAAGGTACAATTGCTCCCACTCTTAAGAAACTGTCAAGAAATGATAGAGTCTATTTATACCATATTAATTAGGAAAAATGTCTTGCATAAAAATATCATTTATTTCATGTAAAAGATAAGGGGAAATAATCAATAACAATCTTTTAATGAATAATGGACATCTTGGATAATTAAATTTCCATATGCAATGAAAAAAGTGAAGATAAATGTGAAGATAAATGACAGAAGCATGATTTTCCTAGAATAATTTCTTGAAGAAAAATTTTTTTTTTAAATAACCGAGAAGCAGTGGCCAGACATTTGATGCAGGCGCTTGCAAAAACATTCAAACCTTGTCATATATTTCAGAGCTAGGTGTTCCAAAAATTTTCCGACATAGCAGATAAACACAATGTTCAAGAATATAGCAGATAAACACAATGTTCAAGAATATAGCAGATAAACACAATGTTCAAGAATATAGCAGATAAACACAATGTTCAAGAATATAGCTGATTCAAAAAAATTTGACTTTTTTCAAAATAATAAATAAATAATAAAAAATTTAAGAAAAACATATTTGTACTTTTTTTGCCAAGATCTTATCTGTTTCAGAGTCTAGTCACCAGGAGCAAGAACTTCTGACAGGTGGCTAAACGGGTCAAAAATACCTTCACTAAACCTTTGATATTAAAACCAATTTAAAAATAGCAAGAAAACGATTTTGTGAAAATTTCAAAATAATTGCTTTTACATCATATTTAGGTATGTTCCGGTGCAGAACTGAAAAACAATATTTTATTAGAGATAAAGGGAAATTCTTTTACTAATAAAATATTCAACATTAAACTGTTATATAGTAGATCTGGATGTTAATCAGTCCTTTCACCACTTTGTTAATTTTTTAATATCGTGTCCAAGAACCGTTAATCATCTATTGGTCTGAAATCTGACTAGAATTCATTTATAACTCATGTATTTTCAGTTTTAAAATAATTTTAGATACCCAGGATGTTAGCCAGAATGAAATCTTTCCCAATGATTTCACCCATTTGGTAATTCCTCCAAACCCCTAGCCTCCCCAAGCAAGCCCCCATAGTGGGGCTTGCTGGGGCTGCAAACAGGTGTCAGCCATTGACCAAATTGATTTCGCATTTGTCCGAGTGGAATTATTTTCATTAGGACATGACCGAATGGTTTTTTGTGATTTTAAACTATTTATTTACCATGCAGGGCTAAAAAAATGTTTTTTTTTTGATGAGTACATTTTCTTACATGAAAAAAAAATACTTCTGCACGATTTTTAAAAAACACGTACAATACCATATTTGCACAATTCCTCAATATTATTTATTCCTGAGCAGAAAAAGTTGGGGTAGTACTGAGCTGCAATTCAAATGTTGCATCTCTCAGTCTTAACTTTTGTTTGTCTGCAATGTCCGATAAATTTTTGAACATTTCAAAATAATATTTCAATCCACCAAAACAATATTTTCTTCAAAAAAATATTTTAATCAACCAATATTTTTGCAAAACAACATTTCAGTCAACCAATATTTTTATACAAATATATTTTTCATACCAATAAAACTATTTTAAAACAAATTATAATAAGTTTAATTTCGTCTTCTCAAAAAAACAATTAAAAAAAATGCTGAATAACAATTCGTTTGTAAATTTCATAAAACCATAGTATGAGCAATAAAATAAATGAAAAGTACAAAGAATAGTACACATATTTTTCAGATAATCAAAACATTAGCTGTAAAGTAATACTATTCTTCTTCACTGCACTTCCGAGAAACGAGCAGTAATTTTAAATAAAATATAAGCGACGGAAAGAAAAACAATATAAAATAAACCTGCGGACAAGGGCAAATATGTTTACATTCTTAGAGTCCAAGTGTTTAAAACCTCAACGAAATAAACGATCAACTGAAATAAAAAAAAATTAATTTTCTTTATTTCAACATAGTTATTATTTTTTAATGAGTTGTTGTAATTTTTAAAAATTTTATGTATGATTATCAAGTAGAGAGAATGGTTGTTTGGTCAAGCGAGTAAGACTTTCTGACACCATTATGTGTGAGATCGATATTGTATGAAAATAATAAAGTGGTTATATTGAAGTTTTTGTGGTTTTAACATAGGTCATAAATAATTAATGAAATAGGTCAAATTTAAGTAAACTTCATAGTTGCTGAGAAACAAAGTAAATCATAGATTTTCTATTGCGATTATTTGCTTAGTATTTGTATTAGTATTTTTTCGTTTGCTTTTTTAATTATAAAAATTATGAAGACCTAAAGTGAAAACAGCATTAATTAATCAACTACATTGTAATAAAAGAATGAACACTTTTCTTGTCGATACTTTCGTTTTGGTAATTTATTGGCAATTGGTAATTTTTGTATTTATTTTGAATTGGTAAGATCGAGTTATACACGGTCTGAGAACGCTGACTAACACTCTGCTACTTCACATCCATCACGGACAATAGGCATTTTTTTTTTTACACATCAATAGCAGCAAATATGTTTTTAATTCTTTGTATGCTGTTATTACAGACGCTTATTTTGCTAAACTCAAATTGAGACAGAATGCCAAAAATTACTGCGTTTTATGAAAAAAAGTTTTTTCTTTTAATTTTAGATATTATAATTTAAACGTGTATGGTCTATAGTGTGGGCAGTTAAGGAAAGTGACCTGAACAGATTAGAGAGAAATGATATGATGATGGTAAGATGGATATATAAGGTGACATTGAAAGATAGGAAATCCTCTCATGAGCTATGTGAAAAATGTGCTCTAGCAAATGTTAGAGAAGTGCTCTAGAAAATGTTAGAGTAGTACTTCAAAAATGTAGATTAAGGTGGTTTGGCCATGTTTAAAGAATGGATAACAATAACTGGGTTAAGAAATCAAGAGGAGATAGATGGGAACCACGAGAAAGGTAGACCACAGATGACTTGGGAACAGGTTGTAAAAAATGATTTTAAGCAGAAAGAGATTAGGACTGCATTGGCGCAGGATATATTGTTATGGAATAGTGCCATAAATATCCCCATCTAACCCATGCTAGCATGGAAAATGGACGGAAAACTGTATAAGAAGAAAAGGAGATTATAAGCCGAAGTTTTCACTTAGTAAAAAGCTCAATTTGATAATATAAAAACATTCATAATTGAGTAACTTTGTTTAGACATATAGCACTAGCATATGTTAAATATTTAAAAAATTTTAAAAGAAACGGATAAAAAATAAATAAGATACTTAAATTTTATAAATACTTCATTAAATGAACAGATATCTTATGTAGAAGTGGTTATTTTCCAATTATCCCATCTAAGCAGCTAAGTAAACTCGAACTCATTGACTAGCATACAATAAGACAGTTACGACTTCTTAAAAGCTCAGAAAAAAGGAAAAAAATTGGTGTTAAATAATTAGTCATGCCCAAAAATTTTATGATAATTTCATTTCAAAAGTGATGAGGTAAGGATATAAGTTTTTAAATGCTTTTGATAATGACAATAAGAATTTTTAATTGATAGCAAATATGACCACATTTAAAGAATTACATTTTTGTTGACTTTGGAACCTTATGCCACGTCTGATGTGAAAAACGGTCTATTTAAAAAAATAAATCTCATGTATAATCTACAAATTAGAACAAAATTGAATTTTTGTAAGGCTTTTTGCTATACTTTTTCTTCACAAAAATTCCTTGTTTATAACATTGGACACCTTAATTACACATCAAATAACTTTAGGTGTTAAAAAAAGAACTTTTACAGGTTAAATGATCAAAACTGTTAAAAAAGAGTAAGGTAGAGTATTCAATTATAACATTAGCTAGAAGTATAATTGGTGCAAAAATATGCTCAGACTCTAAATGTCATACCTGTGACTGGAAAACCAGAGAAGCCAAACTTTTTTTGAATTGCTTTTGCGTCACCAATTGTTTGAGTGGGTGCTAATACAATAGGATCTGTGATAAAGCCCTGTTCAAAACGTTTCACCTTGTGGACTTCATTTGCTTGAAATTCAATTGTACAATTGTGGTGAATGATTCCAATTCCACCCAATAACTGAAAAACAATGAATGAAAAATAGGAGAATTTTTCAATACATATATTTTTCTTTGATACTCTATAGGAAACTTGCAGTACATAGCTTAGATCGAAAGTTCTTTTTATATAGGTTTTCATCAACAAATATACATTCGAGAATTCAGGGTCAAACAACCTGTTGAGAATAAAGGTTAATTACATTTAAAGATTTTGAATGAACCAATGACCTTGAAATATATTTTTGATTTTCCAATGCAGTAATTATAAAAAAAAAAAACACCTAAGAAGTTATATATTTATCCTTTATTCATCATTTCGGAAGACATTTTAGCATTAAGAAAGATGAAAATACCTCTGAAGGGATTAACAGTATTTATGTAAGAATCTATTTACTAGCTTAATGAACCCAATCATATCAACTGTATTTCATACAATCTGATTGTAACTTTGCATTTTCTCATCTGCAAAAAGCTACCTTCTATTATAGTCTGTATAAAATGAATAATCACTATTCATTACAGTCTGCAAAACTATTAACAACTGCTGCTAACTCTTTTATAAGTGCTTTACATTTTACCAAAATCTAATCATTGTCCATTGCAGTTCGCAAAATTACATAAATAGTAACTGTTAATCCGGATAGAAGTATTTTCAATCATACCAAAATCGTAAAAAATACAAACTTTAGAAACTTTTTTATTTTCATTATTCTACCTAAAAACGGGAGCGGTTTGTCTCTCGAAATGTAGCAAGAATGTTTAGCTCATGACATATTTCTTTTTTTAATTATTATTGTACAATGGACTGTATTCTTTGGGTGTTTGTCGATGGTTACAAAAGGTTATTCAAAGTAATTTGAATAACCTAGCTTCTTGTATAATGCAGCAGTAAATTGAAAGTAAACCTAACTAAAGAGTGCAAATATAATCTCGTTAAATTTCTCTATATTTTTCTTAAATAAATATATTCAGAGAAACTTTCTTTTCTGTTTCTTATGAACACCAAAATATTTTAATAAGAATAACAAACTATAACAAAAAAAAAAAAGTTAAAAAACAACCTTAAAAAAGATATATTTTGGTCTGTTGTTGAACAATTTTAGAATCAAAAGTAAATAAAAAAGAAATTAAAAAAAATTTCAATTCTTTCAACATTTGTGACTAGTAATAATGTAATATTTCCAAAAAATGTTGAAGATATTCAAAGTACAGGATACCCTGTATAATAGATAATTCTTACTTCCATTTATAGGTAAGCAGCAAAATCGGCAGGACCATTCCTTTAAAAAGGCTATACCTAGATACAAGCTACCTAGCATTGTTTTAATCCAAAACACTACTTTCTCCAAACATTATTTGTAAACTTGTTTTCTTCAAAACTTTTTTTATTATTATTTTCCTCAAAACAATATTTTCTTAATATTTTAAACGTTTTTAATATCCTCAAAACATTATAAATCTTTTAAATTTTGGATTTTCACACCCTTTTGCTATTTGTTGTTAAACTGCTCATATAATTAGCAGCTCTTTACACCCCTACAAAAAAACAAAAAAAAAAATTGCCGACTTTACAGGCACTTCGTGTTCAAGTTCAGTAGCAAAGAGTAGTAAGAAGAGAGTATATACCATGCAAGAATTGCAAAAAACAAGCCTTTCCTTTGGATATCTGGCTGTAATTCAACTGTGACTTGTGAAGATCCGCTTTCTTTTTCTGAACTCTTTTTTATTGACCAACTTTATACATACATAGCTGATCAAACTAATGTATTTGCTGAGTAGGTTATAGCTGAAAAAGAACTTAAAACCACATTCAAGAATGAAACGGTGGTCGCCAATTGATTTAAATGATATCAGGAGATGTATTGCTACCATTTTTTACCAAGGAATTATTTGGAAGCTAACATATTATACTGTGAATCCTCTTTTTAAAACACCGGGTATAAAACAAGTTTTATTGTATAACCGATTCAAGCTTATTGTTAAGTTTATACATTTTGTTGATAATTCTACCTCGCCACAATCGTATTCATTAGCTAGTAAGATAAAACCTGTATGAGACTATCAAAATGAAAGGCACATGGAGTATTACACTACTGATCAGAAAATTTCAACAGACGAATCGCTTATGCTTTGGATAGGTAGCCTCACATGGAAGCAATGCATACGTAGTAAAAGAGCTAGGTTTGTGTGAGTCTAGAAGTGGATATGTTTGGAGATCTGTTTTTTATACTGGGTCAGAGCTGACAAATGCCCTGAATCCTGAGTACAAATAAGTTGCGAAAAAAATAGTCATGATGCTGACGGACAGCTTACTTGATAAAGGCTACCGCCTTCATATTGATAATTGGTAATCGTCGCTTGAGCTTTCAAAACTACTTTTGAGTAGAAACACTGATACCATTGGTACTCTCCGTAAAGATCGTAAAGGTTTACTAATCGAATTGAAAACAGCAAAGTTGAAAAAAGATGAACAAATAGTATTGTATGAGAAAACGACAAATATTAAGTTGACAAGTTGGAAAGATAAAAAAGATATTTATATGATGTATACTTGAGTAAATGATGAAGAAAAAGTTATTTACTCAATGTGGTAAACCTAAAAACATCTATCAAGTTATTAATAGTTATAACATGAATATGGGGGTGTTGATAGAAATGATGAGATGCTGATATCATATGAAGTTGAACATAAGCGTGTGAAAAAATGGTACAAGAAAGCGTTTTGCCATTTACTGAATCAAGCCGCATTCAATACACAAATTATATCTGTCAAGAAAGATGGCACGTTAAATCCATTGAAATTTCGACTAAAGATGATATTGCAAATATTTGACAAATATGGGGTGCGTTATACAAAAAATTAAACCGTGCAAGTTTAGGGGTAGACAACCCAATGAGATTAAACAGTCCCCACTTTCCGAGCTATGTTCCAGAAATTGATTTGAAAAAAAATCCTTCTAGGAGATGTGTTGTCTGTGTCCAACATGGATAACGACGAGAGCCACGGTTTATGTGCATAGAATGTGATATCGGAAACTGTGTTACACCATGCTTTAAAAATTTTTACACGTAAAGTGTCTTCCAATATGAATTTTTTTATATTTTTTAAGAAAATAATTTTTGGAGTATATTTAATGACTATAGATTGCAGATAAATCCAAAATTAAAGTGTTTTTTGAAAATAATAAAATTACGCATTTTTTTAAATCAAAAATCAATGGACATTTAAGACCTACCAACTCAAACCTTTTTGAACATTAAGCACCCATAACTCAAAATAATAATGGACTATTAAAGGGTTAAAAATATAAAGCTGTGATTAATAATATAAATCATCTAAATTATTATTAAAAACTATTTACAAAAGGTTTACTTTCTTTCTTCTTGCGTAATTCACTTATTTGTAGTTAGTGGTTGCGAATTGCGGTTACGAATTACCATAACAAAATGGAAACATCAATTGAGTTACGAAGATGGGTGTTAAAGTTTAGAAACAATAAGCCAAGTGGAACAAAGACGTTTCTCGATTTTTTTAAGAACATAAATGTTTGCAAAAGTTTTTATACTCATTATAGCCGAAAAGCAATACTGAAAATGAGGAAATAATAAGATTAACTATAAAAACAGAAAAAATATAAGAGACAACAATATGTTAATAATAGTATTCATGCATGCTTACTTACTTTTACTTTAGAAATAGGGAGGTCAGACAAAATGTGAAAAAATAGGCACGAATTTCACCTTAAATATTGACCTAAATTTTCTAAGGAGTCAGCAAAAAAATATTTCTTACAATAGAGAATATTTTGTGTCGCTGCCAAATGAGCTCCAGCTGCTTTCACGAAAATATATTAACTTATTCTAAATTCAAATCAAATTCAAGGGACATTATAACATTTACATTAATAAATCAATTTTAAAACTAACTGAAATGAGTGAAATATATCTCAAGAAAGAATCTTTAAAGAAGTAAAAGTGGAAACAATAAAACGATCTTCACAAATCATCATGACAGAATTATGAAAAACTCTCATTTCCAAGAGGCATTAATATTTTTATCAAATTTGAGGGGTCCCTGATATTTTTAAGTTATTATGAATGATTAATTTGGTAAAGAAATTTTTTTTATGACCTAAACCTTGCTATTTGTTAATGAACATGAGCCTAGGTTAAAAAAAATGTAAAGTTTGATTTCATATGTTTAACAAAATTAAAAAATATTTCTTACAGCCATAGTCTTTGCCATCTCAGATTCTATAAAAGAAATTTTATGCTGTAAAATCGAATTTTTCGGAATTGGGGAGGACGAAAGGGATGTCTTAACTATTTTCAGATCTTCAATAAGAAATTCACAAGCGAGTGAAAACTGACTTGCGTTTTAAAAATCTCAGCATAATTGAAGCATCAAATTAACTAACCATTCCAGGAATACTTTTGAAACGGCTTGAAATACCACAACATCGGTAGCATATATTTTTATTTTCAAACAATTTTTTGAAGAATAAAAAATAAGCGAGCCCTGGACAAGAAATATTCTGGCAGCTGAAAATATTGGGCCTATGGTTGCTCAAGTTATTATTATGCATATTACTAAGCATATTTTCAAAATTTTTAAATTGTCAATTTCACACCAGGTTAAAAAACTTTTTAATAACTTAAAAATCGATTATGGGTTAAAATTTTTCAAAGTAACAATGTATCATAGAAATACTATCTGGAAATAAATACTGAAAATAAAAAATTTCTGCTTTAAAATTTACCCTTATTAAAAAAAAAAAGAAGTTAATAACAAAGCAGGTTGTTTCTTTAGGATATACTGCAATTAAATAATAAAAGAGAGAAAAACACTTCATTTTGGCGAAAATGTTTAAGGGTTTCTGTAAGTATTTTGGCCTATCAAAAATCTTATGAAACTGGCATTACCTGATCATGAAAGAGAAATTTTCAAAAATTGCAAAATTAAAAAGACAGAAGTGTCTGTGTTTTATAATACAAAGAAATTTTCAAAAACCACATTTTTTTATTGCTAGGATGAAAAAACTATTTCCAATTTTATTTCATCCCATTATATTTACAAAATTTCCTTATTTATCACACTCTTTCACCACAATTATCATACCAACTTATTTTCGTAACAACTTTTACAACAATCATGTAAAATTTTCAAAACTCAGAACCTGGCATGTGTGGAGTGAGCTTTCGGGCTAAACATGTCACACCAAGAATTTTCATTGACAAATTATTTTTTACTGTTTCTCAAACATTTGCTGCTATTTCCTTTATTTTCTTTAAAAGACTTATGATTTTTGTCTTGATAAGTTTCATCTTTAATATTGTATGCCAATAGGGAATTTCTGCATGTGTCTTATTTTTATTTCAATTTCTTAGCTTTTAAGTAAAGGCCAGTATTTCCACTGACATAATTTTCTAAAAAAAAGGTATTTCTTCGAACAGAAATGACGGAATAAATACATTTTCTCATCACTTCACTTCACCTAGGGACAGAAAGCTTTTTAATGATCTAAATTTTTATTTTTATCAAAGGAAAAAGACACAGAACATTCCCCTTTTCCTTCCTCTTTTCAGAGTCTCATGGCCAGGTTGGGATCTTCAACCTTGATTGACAACCTTCCCAGTGATTGCGTTATGATAAAAACATCTAGTTCCTTGATCTGTAAAACTCAGTGGACGACAGGAAAGGCATCTGGTCCGTTAAAATCTTGTCAAACTCATATGACGGTAGAACTTTCTAATAATCACATCTGTGTAAACGGGGCTGGAACTTTATGTGAATGTGTCGTGTGTTACATCAAAACCAGAGATGTGAGTGAATTTATTAAATTTTGCGTGGGGACAGTGAATGTTAATAGTGTGAATAGTCGAGCTGGTGAGGTAGTAGAAACCCTACATAGGAGGAATGTGGATTTGTGCTGTGTTCAGAAAACTAGGTGGAGAAATAATAGCACAATATAACAGGTAGTAGTAACACTGGTGGTGGAACAGGAAAGTTGATGAGAAGAGAAGGTTGTTTAAAAGTTGAAAAAGGGATGTGATAAATAACAATATCTTGCAGCAAAGAGGAGAGCAAAGTCAGCAGTATATGCATCAAAGAAAAGGGCTAAGGAAGAAAGGTTCCCAATCCCTTTGGCAAGAGATGATGAAAGAAATAAGGTTTTTAAAATTACTAAGCAGATGACCAGGACAAATAAGGATATTGTAGGTGAAAAGTATATTAAAGATGATGCAGGTAATTTAGCACTTGATGAACAGTTTAAAAAAGAAGGCAGGAAAAGCTATTATGATAGATTCCTTCACACAGAGTTTGAATGGGATAGGAATGAATTGTTACTAGCTGAACCACTTGCTGGTCTAGCTTTGAGGATAGAGAGAGAGAGATTGGGTAGAATTCGCTATGTCTAAGATGAAAAGTAAGAAAGCTGTGGGGCCATCAGGAATAGTTTCAGAAATGCTAAAGGTCTGTGGTGAGGCTGGTATTGATTTGCTAATAGATTTAGTCAACACAATAGTAAGTGAAGGTGTAATCATAACTGATTGGGAGATTAGTTCAATTATAAATTTCAATAAAGGAAAAGGGATGCTCTAGAGAGAAAGAGGCAATTACAGGGGGCTCAAATTGCTTGATCAGGTGATGAAGGTCGTGGAAAAAGTAATCAATATTGATGCT
>JAUZNK010073417.1:0-13818 GCA_035046665.1 Euphysa ruthae | reverse complement strand
GGGTGGGTGGTTGTCTTCAAAAAAAGTATGTACGTCTAAAATTGTTTTTCTCTATTTCTGTTTGTTTTTATTCCTTCAGTAGGAAGCGATCCTTTCTTGATTGTTAATTTTTTTAATATAACGTGTTTACGATTATCTTTGAAAAATTATTTTTTGGGCATATGAAAGTGTCAGTGTACTAAAGTGTACTAGGGAAGTGGGGGTCAAAATTAATGAATTCAGGATGTACATACTTTTTGGATAATGTAAAACTAATTTTATTTGTTTGTTTTCTCAGAACCACCTGCGATGGTATAAAATTTCCCCTGAACTTATTGAATTGAACTGGCATATATAATTGAATCTAAAAAACCATTTAGACAAGCATTGATTCTTGATTTTCAAAAATCTTTACTTGCTTATTTTTGATAAATAAAAATCTAGATTCTGTTTTTAGATTTCTCACATACTTTATCACTAATGGCTACTTTTCTTGCAAGTTCTCTATGTGACGATCGTATTGTTAACCCTGATGTTTGCGATACAATAATTCAGGGCGTTGCTACTTTTGTATGTTATCCTCAAACCTTAGCAGCCATTGAAAATATAGCTCCTGCTGGTAAAGAGAAATTAATGAGATGTTTAATGTCAGCTTATGATAAACGGACATGGGTTCATACTACGTGGATACTTGTACGCTTCTGGCGAGTAAGTTAATATAAGTTGTCTTTTTTATATATAAGCTGAAAGTAGTTTCTATGGATCCATTGGCATTAAGATCAGGTATTTTTTGTGAAGACACCAAGCTCATACTTTTTAGAATATCAAATACAATAATTTTATTGAATTTGATATTCCAAATAAACATGTTATTGCTAATTATTAATTTGTCTTCATAATTTGTGTATGGTGAATGCAATTGTTATTTTTTATGGGATTTGCATACAATTTATTGGAGTGATAAAATTCCAAATTTTTGGTTTAAACAATTTTTTTTTAATTAGGGTGATGGATTTGGTTTTCGTCATTCTACATCCCCTGATCTTATACCATTTGGAATATCAGATCAAGGTAAGATGTTTTTGTTTAGGATCTGTATCTTTTTAACTTTGAATAAACTAAATTATAAAAAGAAAAGGCTCAATCCTCAAGAGTAAGCCATCTTTTCACATGTCATGTCACTAAAGTTCTTTTTCAATTTTGTGTTTTTTTTCAGCTTTTTGATACATACCTTCCTTTAATAGACGATTCTGTTATATTGTGTCCCAGACCGTCGATTCAATGTATTATAAGAATTTTTGTTTAATTCTTAACAAAAATCTTTCTATTTTTGTGAAAAAATATATATTTATTTAAATAAAAAAACATATACGTTGTACAACCGAGAAAAAAAAATCGAAAGATTAGAAAAATTATTTAAGAAAGACGAAAAATTATTTGGTTCAGCTCACCTTTTAGTAAACATTTCCCATGTGGACACAGATTTCGTAAAATTTTCATTAGAAATAACTTTAAGTTAATTATAGCTGTATGCCCAACATCAGATCACTAATTAATAACCACAATCGAAAAATTCAGAAACAACCCCAATAAACAACCCTAAAGAATGCATCTGTATTAAAAAGAAAAACTGCCCATTTAATCAAAAATGCCTAGCAAGCAACATTTTTTATCAAGCCTCAATAACATCCAATTTACAAGACTATAAGGAAAAATTTGATATTGGTGCTAACGAAATCTTGTTTAAATCAAGATTCGCGAATCATGAAGAAATAAAAAAAAACGCATTCCATGTAATTCTGTTAAGAAAATGTCATCTATTTCTAAATGAGAAAGTTGAAAATGCAACATAAAAGCATAACAAAAAATTTGAACGGATAAATGCAGACATTTAAACAAATTTACTTTGGCCAAATTTGATAAATAACTATAGTTTACTATAGTAAACTTCTGATTTTATTTCATATAAAAAATCCGTGCAAAAGAAGTTTTCTTTTTCACATCTAAAAAATTAATGAAAATGAAGAAAAAAATCTTGGTTAATTGAAAAATATTTTTTTGCAGAAATAAACCTTTTCAGATCTTCCCAAAATCTGAGTAAACCTCTAAATTTTCCTGTTTAAGTTTTTTATATTATTGTATAGCACTTAAAATAATTTTAATTTTAATCACCAAGTTGATTATCATGCTTTCTTATAGCTGGAACAATCAGAGCTTTCACACAGAGTAAGTTGCTAGTTAATTATTTCTTTTGTTTTAATTTTAACCCTCGCATCAGTTAAAAGTGCTATTTAAGTAACCATTTACTGTTTTTAAGTACAAAAAGTTATCGTTTCTTATGTTTGTTTGATGAATTTAATCAAAAGATTTTGGAGCCGAAATTTGGTATGATTTTCGGATTATATTAGATTTGTGAATGGGTTGAAATTTGGCAGAGTATGTTGATACTCATATAACGACTTCAGTTTCTTTTTTATTCTTATTTTATTTCAGATGCTTTTAGTTTAATCAAATATCTGAAAAATAAGAAATGAGGAAAGCATGCTATGCTATACGAGACACTGAAATAACAAATAGTTAACTATTTTGCTAGTTAATAATTACCAGTAAAATATGTACTGAATTTGCAAATTTTCCTAAAGGTTAACAAAATTATTGAAAATCAAGAAAATTGGGGTTTACCTTTCTATCAGCACTTTTGTATAGAATTTTTTTTTTTTTTTTTTTTTTTGAAATTACGCCCCTAAACCTTATATACGCTCAAAATTGAATAATTTTAACATAATATAAATGTATGTATGGGACGTATCAAACATAATATCAAACATAATATGGGGCGTATCAAACATAATATAAATAATGAAAAACCTAATTAGAAAATAATAGGCACAGGTAAAATCAAAAATTTGTCTCTCTTCATGATTTGTAAGTTAGTTTCTTTACTATGGAGCTTTTCGTAGTTACAAAGTAAGATTTATACTATGTAATTATATGATCAAATAAGAGGGTTCATTATCCCTAACTTTGTTTCAGTTTCCTTATGCGCGTTATTTTTTTACCTGTATCTTTTTTCAAAGATGTTATATTTGAACTGAATATTTTTCTAAACAATCATATTTAATCCTTTTTTACATCTAATTTAATAAAAATACTGTTTATAAGGCATATAAAAAATATTGGAAAAATTTAAACTTACATATATTTTTGTCTGTAAACGGTGAATTTAAAAATTCTTTTAGAACCGTGTCCTTCAAAAGTTTACCAGCAGTTGTTGAGAACATTGTGTTTAGAAGAAGAAACTTTATCAAATGACTTTCTTAACGGTGTTCTTAATCAGCTGAATTGGGCTTTTTCAGAGTTTGTTGGTATTTTGCAAGAAGTAAGTGAGCTAATGTTACCATGGTTATGATGATTGTACCATTTCCTCAATTTTTTATACCCAATCTATTTATTTTAACATTATCTGTAAAAAAGTTGATTATCTTCAATTTGTTTTATGAAAATTGTTTTATTTTGGTTATGTCATTGAGTGCAATCGTGAAAATTATCATTTTTCAAGTCATTCTCTAAAGAATAAAAAGTTTTTAAAATTACAAACAACTTTAGCTGTGTCAGTTTTGCTTTATAGTGCTCAAAATTTATTTGAATTTTTTGCCTTTAACAAAAAAAAAACTTGATTTTGACTTATGATTTCAAGGGAAGATTTTTATGTATTATATAAAATAAGGGTTGAGGGTATGCCCACATTGCCTCTTTTAAAAAAAAAACTTTTATTTCAGTGTTTTTAGTACAATGTTATTGTGATTGAAAGTTTGTTGCTAGGAACGTCCTCTGGGTCTGAAATTTCTTTTGCTTTTTTCTAACTCATTAAGCTCTGATTAGATAAATAAAATTATGTAAGGTATATTAAATTTAGGAATGAATTTGAAGTTAGCGCTTGATAAGTTCACTTAAAATTTTTTGATAGCTGTCCTTTAAAAAAATCGGATTTTCTGTAAATGATTTTATAGCTTAACTTGTTATCAAATCCTAGTATTCACTTTAGATACAGCAAGCAACTTCACGACTTGACAGTCAATTACCTGAAACGCGCCAGCTGAGAACATGTGGGATTTGTTTCGATCTTACTGTTGGATTGCTAAGGGTATATTTACTATATGACAATTTAAATTTTTAAATATCATTCATGCCACCAGTGCAATGCAAACTTTTTGGTCATTTAAGCTTTTAGGCGGACTGCTCGCAATAATAAAGTTTAAATTCTTATTTTTGTTCGCTTTAAAAATTTATCTTTCAACTTTTAGGATAAAATTCGGTATTCAATCTCAAATCAACCCAATTCTCAAATGTTGTTGGAAACTGTGCTTGTTCTGTAATTTTGAGAAAAAGCTTGGTAGTATTTTAAATTGAAAGTTCGGCTGAAAAAAAATAATCATAGAAGTCATCTTTTCTCTAAATAAATTTTTTTTTGTATAAATACTAGATATAAATAAACAGTGTTAGGACTACAGCAAATATAATTTTAAAATGTCTCTTTAGTACACTAAATATTAGCAATATAATCAATTAATTCTAGACATTTAAATTAAAACCGAAACCGAATCGAAACCAAATCGAAGCGAATTAAATGCGAAAAGTAATTTACTCAAAAGATCCTGCGTACAACGATGATACACCTTGTTAAACCATATATTTGGGAAATTTCATTTCATTTACAAAACTTTCTGATATTGAATTTATTGCTTTATTGATAAATGGGAATAATAACCTTTCTAAACATAAAAATATCATAATCAAATTCTTCCCCTTCTGTTAAAACTTCAGCTCAATAATAAATTTAATACTTTTCTTCTAAAAATAAAATTATAAACTCCCTGTTTTTTTATAAATGTGATTATAGCTCGTTTTAAGAAAATGTTTATTTATTTGGAAGGTATATTATTTTAAACTGATATGCAGTATTCTTTGATGATGTGATATTATATATTTAGGTTTTAGAAATGGTATCCACTGTTGTTCCTGAAGTTTTCACTAATTGGAAAAGGCCATCTGCTGAACTTACACTTACTCGTTTGTTTGAGGTATATATTAATGTCGTCATTAAATTTTAATTATTTGCAGATTTGCTTTTTAGGAGGTTGGACGATTTTATAACTTTTTCTGTTAATCTTTTATCTATCACAAAAACACGTGGTGTTATCTATTCTATTCTATGCTACGCTAAATATGTTCATTTTAGTAATTTTTTAACACTTTTTTATAGTTCTTAATTCTTGAGGCTTCTTCTAAAAGTAAATGTACTCAAAGTTTGTGTTTTATAGGAGACCATCTGTTATTTATTTATACCTGCTGCTTATTATTTTTTTAGGCAGTTCTACAAATACTAAATCGTGTGACAGCTAGTTATAAATTATTTGCTACTCTATCTCGCCTTCATGCTACTGATATTGAGCGTCAAGATCGCTATGCTGTACTTGCGGCGGTTGCAGGTGTACTAGTAACACTGCTAGAAAGAAATGAACTTAAAGCACTTACTGTGCATAAGTTATTAGATGAACCCAGTTTTTTATTGGAGTCTGTAGCATTCCTGGCTGGTAATCCTTCTCAAATAGGATCAACAAATTCTACAACTCCCATGTTTTCCTTTAAAAAGTGTAAGTTGCAATACATCAACAAAACATTTTCTCTTAATTCATAGCTAATTATTAGAATTTTCTTTAAAATAAAATCTAAATTTTGTTTTCCAAATGCTGTCACTTTAATTATTTTTATTTTGAAAAAATTCAGGGGTTAAATTCTATTATACCAACATATTCACCACAATACTTTTTAAGTTTTTGTTTATTTTGACCTGAATGAAATAGCCATTTATTTTTTATCCTGAAAAAGAAACCTAGATAAAGATCGAGATATATCCTTTAACAATGATCAGTCATACTGTGGTTGAATCTTTTTAAAAACATCTTGAGCCAATATTAAACTTAAGAAATAAATTAAATTAATTATTTAATTAAATTTCATAATTATAGTTACCAACCTCAAAAAAAGATATTTTGTAGAAAAATTCGTCCATATAAAGTATAAATAAGTAAATATTAAATCATATTGCTTGAACTCTTAGAATATCTATTAATGAGTCATCTCACTGTAAATTATGTAAAGACCTTATCTCCTATTAGAATGTTTTCTGTATTTATTGCCTCCTAAACAAGTCACATAAGCCCTTAACAGAAAGAAAATTACTTTTTTAATCATTTTTGGTATTAAAACCTCGTATAGACACTAAATTGCTTGAATTAACATTAATAAGTTTAAAATTTTTAAGTTTTACCGCTACTTGCTGATTTTCAACTTCCATGACTTCTAAAGAAAATCTAAATGCTGATATAAGCCACTTGATGAATCAATTTTATCATAAGGTTGTGCATCACCACCCAAATTTACTTTGGTCCAAGTTTCATTTTTTTTTTTTTTAATCATTGATGTTCGTGAAAGCTTCATTTAAGCAATTTATTATTTTATCCTTAATGATTTTAGTTTTCCTGAAACTTGATTGATGAATGACGAGAAAATATGAGGTTGAAATGTCCAAGTATGTCCCAAACGGATTTTTTTTTTTTTTTATTTAATATTTCGATTCTTATTTTGCTCGGCTAATATATATTTAGTTAAAGAAGTTTCAAGCGATGAATGTGCTGAAATCGAAAACCTTCTCCAATACCTATCCGAAGAACACACTCTAAACAAAATGAAAAAGCAGGTATGCTCTATTTATCTTTGGTGATATTTAATTACCTGCTTTTTTTTTAGATATTATATGATCTGAAAATAATACAACTCATTATATAGAAACAAACATAGCCTAAATATAAGGCACAGATACTTTTCTCCAAATGACACCTAAAAATTTAGAAAATTCTAAAAATCCGAAAAAATTTCGCAAACTTGCGTTTGAGCATGACCTGTGTATTAAATTTTAAAAGTTATTTGGGAAGTGGAATATGTGTAGAGAGAAGAGAGGGTATATATCATGGGTAATTGTGCAAGACGTCATCATACTCAGTTCAATTTATTTATTTACCATTGAATAATAGCAGTTATAGAGAAATACTATAATAATCTAAAATATAGATACATTCCAACAAAATTTTTTTGTTTTATAAAACAAACAAAGTTACGTACATGGTCAAATTTCACCTTTCCACTCTTTAATTCGACGAAATAGAGGAAGAAAAGAGGGAGAAGTTTTAATAAAATTTGGAAGCATGTCCCAGATTAGAATACTTTTAAACTGGAATGAATTTGTTCCATAAGTTTTAGAAAATGTCGGAGGAAGATTTAATGTAAAAGTACTTCTAAGGTTATAAGGAACTTGTTTCAATCAGAAAAGACCTTGAGCTAGCTTAGAACTTCAATGAGACTTATATATTTCAGTCATCAGTAACTGCAAATTTCTTGTGCACACTACGACTGCTGTCAATAATTAACAATCCGTCAGGATATAAATAAATCAAAGCTGCCCTAGACTGTTCTTAGTGCCCTCTTCTGAACTCTGTTTATAAGATTTAGTTCCTTAAAAACGATATAATATTTATTTGTGAAATATAAGCAATAAATCTTTATTTTGTGTTTGTTAATTTTCTCAATAAAAAAATATATAAATTTACATAAAATCATATTTAAATATGGCTTAAAAGTTTTTTAGATGCGAAATATACATGGATTACTATATTTTAAGACAAGTTATTTTTTTGGGGATAAGTTTTTTTTTTGCTTAACTACACAGATCCCTAGCACTAGTTGGAAAATTATATTGTTGAAAGTGTATTAAATTTGGTGTACAGTTTCTTGGTGAATTTGTTGATGAATTATCTGGTTTAAATTTGATATCCTCTGGTTAAAATTTAAGTTAAAATTCCCTGACAGTAATTTATTTAGAAATTTCCTCTCTGAATATTCTGTAGAATTCCCTGACCGAAACATTCCATGGAAGCCTTTTTGGTTAAGATTTACTCTAAAAGGTTATGTTTGAGGTTTTTTCTGGGAATTTCGAATAACCAAAATTTATTGCAATATTCTAATTATTAATAGAGTTCTAAGTTTACTAAAATATTTTGTTAGAGGCATATCTAACAAATGTTTTTATAGTCTGGCTTCAGGCTAAAAATAGGTGAAAATTAATTTTTGGGGTGAAACTCAACTATATATTAACTGTTATTAGTCCCAGTGGTTAAAAAAAATATGGAGGTACCAAAATTTCAGACCACAAAATTATAAATTTAAATGTGATTGAATCACAATATGAGGCATGTTAATTTTCATTTGCCGCTGCCACTTTTTAAACTTTCGTTTAAACTATTAAATAACTTTTACGGTATGCCAAATTTTTAAAATATTTTCTCTACTAGGATTCGATTGATGCTGATGGACTTTGTACCATATGTTATGCTCTTCCACAATCTGTTAAATTTGTACCTTGTGGACACTCAAGCTGCAGGTTAGTAGTAAGAAATATAAAATAATAACATGAAAGTTTTAAATCCTCGATAAAGTGTTTTTAGGCATTGATGTTTTATTTGTTATGCTCTCGCTTTAAATATTACCATGACGATACGTCTAAAAAATTTTTACTCTATGTTTTCAAGAAATTTCATCGAAGGTCTTTCTTTTGTTACCATTAAATTATGTAGGTATTGATGCAGGTATTGACATGTTGTTTTCATATTTATGGCTTTACTATAGGTATGAATTTAATATTTCTTTTTGGGTCGTAGCAAGGATTCATGTGGAACATGAATTTTTAAAAATATTGTAGGGTAAAGTCAATAAATAATGCCACCAAAAAATCCAGATTAAATCGATAGATAAGTGATTAAGTGACTGACTGCAGGTAACAAAATATATATATACTCTTTTTTTGCCGGATATTAGGAGTGTATTTTAGTTTAAAAATAAAAAGAAAAAATTACTAGTAAATTTGGCATATTTGATTTACCCATTAGAAAATACTTTTTTACTGTTTTCACACTTTAATCAAAATCATTTAATGGCTGCTTTAGTGAAGAAAAAGAAAAATTTGGAATTTTTTGACGTCATAGTGACACCATTGTGTATATAACAGGCATGTAATCAAACTTTAAAAATTTGAGTAAGGCTAGAACAGCCAACATGCAAAGTATTGTATGATATATTTTTTTAAAACAAGGTAAGGTTGTAGCAGCCAACATGCCAAGTACAATATGATGCACATTTTGTAATAAAAAGCATTAGAACAACCAATGTTTGAAGTATTTTATGGTTCAAATTTGGTAATAGCTTGTTTGAAATTTGAGGTGTTGCAAATATCATTTTTATTTTTTAGACCTTGTATTACCAGACATCTCATGAACAGTACTGATTGCTTTTTCTGTAAAGAAGTTGTCGTTAAAGTTAGTGAAAACAAAGAAAACACTTGATTTCCGTAAAAGTGGTTTAATAAAACGAATGAACGTCAATGAATTTCAGTCAACAGTTTATTGTGCTTCCGTTTCCGAATGTACCTTTGTTTGTTACATTTCTTAACCAGAAGTCTTTAGTTACAAAACAAACGTTTCGTAATATTTGTATTAAATTGTATAAAGCAAGAAATTATAAAACGAAATTCGCATTTTTTTATATTACAAATAAAATTAGTAAGTTTTTTAAATTCTTGATATAGTGTCAGTTTGGTGTTTCAAATTGGTGATCGTTGTTTTACTTTTCAAATGAAATAAAAACTAAAAAATCAAGTTTAATTGAGGGGATAATTTTTTGATGATTTTCACTGAATTTGCAAAATGAAAAAATCTTGTTACATTTTTGGGCTGAACCACGATAGAACTTGCTACCTTCAGTTTTTCGGGTCATTTTGAAATTTCTACCGAGCTCGTCAAAACTGGTCAAACCGAGTCAAATTACTTATTGGGTTATAAGTAAATAAAGGAGGAGCACCTTTAATTAAAAGCCTTCTGGAGAACAAACCCTCTTTTTATTGTAAATTTTATTGTAGTTTCAGAGCGTTTAATTGAAAAACAAAAGGCAAATAAATAGACACCCCTCAAAAATGGTTATTTTTTCTCAATGAAATTTTTCAGCCACGAGAGAACATCATTTCTAGTTAAAAATAAATAAAACAATAAAATGTAACAACTGATTTTTTATATTTTACCTGGCAATAAACTAATTTCGTGTTTGAGCATAATTTGTCTGGATAAATATTCCTCTTTGAAAGTAGTTTGCCTTTCTTTTTTGCATTTCTTTTTTTATAAATATAACAATAGAAAACAAATTTTATCTAGGCTCGTCAGGCACAGCATATATTGCTTCTTCATTATTATGTTCAGGCTGTGCATAAATTGTATCCTCATGCTTATATGTTCCATTATCAAACGTTTCTTTTATAGCTATTTTGCCTATTGTATCAGTTGAGTGGTTTCTAGGATAATATTCTATTGAATTCAAATTCACATAGTCTGGACTACAGTTATTATTTACGATAATTGTTTGTTCTTTATCCTCTGGAGTATCATATATAGGTTCTTCATTAGGATCGTCTGATTTTATATAAGGTGTCAGATAGCCAGAAGAAGATTTGACCAAAACAACAGGTACCGGATCCTCATTTGATGAGAACTCACTGTCTATACTGTCAGGTACACTATATGTTCTGTTTTCTGACCCTGGGTCGATTTGAACATTATTTTCATAGTTAAATTTAGCGACTGGTGGGTCAAATTCATCGAATATATTATAACTAAATCGTAATTCTTTTGACATAACGTTATTAACATTAAATATTACGTCAGAATGGCGCCGTTGGTCGCTATCACCTGTAACGTTATATGAACACTTATTACGTTTCGGTTTGATATCTTCAGGAATACTAAAGTCTAAATCGTCAAACATATTACTGCTGTCATTCCCGTTTGGAAAAGGTTCGATGCATTTCCGATAATCGTAGTCGTCTTCGAGTGACATTTCACCCGTTTTGTTCCTTTTCACACGAGAAATTAAATGATCTAAAACGATATAAAGTACTGCTAAAAACAAAATACACGCGTGAATGCTGTGGCCTTTATCTAGCACGAATTTGAAATTAGCCCCAATCTTTTTACATGGTCTGATAAAGCTGGAAACTTATTAATAATTGATAGTTAGCCGAAATTAATTACATTTAGCTACTCCTTAATTAACTTATAACAAACACTTCGTAATGACTCGAACGTTAATTAGATGTACCAAAAATCATAGGATTTTTGCTAAGTCTCCGCAAATTAAAAAGTTTGAGTAAAATTAGGTGAACCCAAATAAAAAAGTTCAAAACTACATTAAATTCGTATTTATTCCCACTATATCCAATTTCAAGCGTCGCAACTATTATTATTTTTGAGATATATCTTTCTTTCTTTTTTTTACCGAAAATCAATATTTAGAAAACACGCTTTAAATTAACAAAAGCCCTTAGATTATAGCGGTTAAGTTGACACCTGAAACTAAGTAGAATTAAAATTTTTTCCACAATTATCAAAGTTTAGTTTTATTTCAATGGAGAACAACATGTAACAGGTTAAAATAGAATTCTGTGCCCTGTGATGAAAGCTACTCACCAAAGGAAGTCAGAATTTTCTTTAATGGTGACGAATCTTTCGTTTTCTCCTCAGCCTCATTTAGTGGAAGATCGTAAAAATTTTCTGTGTTGGCTGCCATATCAAGAGCCTTAGGGTTGACAAAACCCCCATTCTGATATATAGGATGAGGGTGTGTAACGGGTGTAAACGAGAGTGCGGGTGGCTCATCGTTTTTATTGTTTTCTCGCTTAGTTCGACGATATCTCCGATATAGAAATAATAAAAGAACGCAGCATGAAATCAATACAACAGCTAACACAATGGTTGTGGAAACCAGCGTTGTTGTACCACTGTCATCCTTAGCATGCTATAAATATACGTAAAAGATATAGTTGAATACTCAGAGATTTTTCATTTTTATAGGGGGTAATGACGTAATAACTTCCCAAATAATAGCAGTCATGAATCTATCAGAAAGATTCAAATACTGCGCAAAAAATAGACCATTTACATCGATTCAAACCAGGTTTTTAAAAAATTTAGCTGGTAGATAGCGTCTGACAGTCACAACTCCGGCAGTTTATTTAAATTCTACCTAAAGGTTGATCAATAATCTCAGTACTTTTATTCGAAAAATATTTTATAAAAATCATACTTTAATGTATTAAATTTTTCGTTTTGTTTTTTACCTTTTGGAAAAAAAAAGTTGTAGGAACAAAAATGATAATTGTGATCATCTGCAAAGATAGAGCAGTCTTCATATAAAGACCAAAAACACTTTGACACATAAAGGAAATTAATGGTAAACAAAATTAAAATTTTTACCTTTATAACCGGTTTTGTATTTAATTTTGCAGTAGAATGTTTAGTAGGAATGAATGGTACTGTTGTTGAAGATTTATTATATGTTGTTATATTTGGCTTGCGTGCAGTGGTAACAATTGTTTTTAACGCGGTCGTTGTGGTTGTTGTAGGCGATGGAGTAGTGCAAGTGGTACGATTTAACGGTGATTCACCCACTACAAGAAGTTAACAAAAGAATTAAGTCTACATTGGCATTAGGGGATAAATCTGCACTCACACAACCCCCAAAATGTGTTTTACAAGTTTTTAGGAGATTATTTAAATTCCTAATGTATTAAGAAAAATTAGTGAACAATTTTCAAAAACTTGACATTCTAAAAATTAGCGACTTTGTGTTTAATAACTTGTTATAAAGCATTGAATGGAATGTCTTGCCAAATAAGAAGCCAGCAAATGTTTCGTCACTTTTCTATGGAATGTAATTCATAACTCCGATGTTGATTTTACGAAGTAAACATTTACTGTTTATAGATCACTGATTTAACATCAGGGTCGTAACAGTTTTTTTTTCTACATTTATTGTTAAAATTGTAGTATTTCTTTGTAAAGTCCCTAGACTTTATAGAAGTATTCAGTAGTTTACTCCTATTTAAATAAATAAGTTCATAGCCTTCTCTATTTAAAAGATTTCAATGCTTATTCACATCAACTTACTGCTCTTTGCCCAAAAAGTTTCTACCAAAATAAATTGCTAAACATTATAAAAAAATTTTTTGCTATGTAGGAAAATTACGTACTTCAAATTTTTCCCCTCTAAAACATATTTGCATCACATCTAAATTTTACCCAAGTTATGCCTCCTCTTGATATTTTTAAGCAACTCGATTTTATAGTTGGAAAAACTTTTACCAAGCCCATTCTTATTTTTTTCATCGTACTGTTGTTTTAGCATTTGAAAATTGAAGGTCTGGAAAAAAATCACTCGAATGTATTATAGTTGTGACCCTGATTCTTGCGATTTTAATTAGAAATCAATATTACTCACTGACCTCAATATAACCTTCAAGTTCTTGGAGGGTAAACGCTCACTATCCTTGTCCTTTTTTTAAAGACCTCTTCTGAAGGCAAGGTAAAACCATGAAAAACTCCTTTTTGGGTAGTATAAATAATAATAGATTTAGCAAGGCAGATACTTTAGGAAGGAAATTTTTAACACATAATATACAAGTTTAATTTGGAGTCCTACAAACTTTTCGTTAAGGAATAATTATTTTTATCTGAAGCAAGCGGAGTTGGCACAGAGGCAGGACGTTTGACTTCGGAGCGAAAGGTTACGAGTTCAACGTTGTTTGGTTGAGCGAATTTCGTAGACGCAAATGGGAGTTCTAAGTACTCCAAGACTTGCCACGTGGGCCCATCTGGAAATATTTTCTCTGAAATTTGTTTTTTT
>JAUZNK010073406.1:0-13819 GCA_035046665.1 Euphysa ruthae | reverse complement strand
TTGCGAGATAAGATATAATCGCATAAAATGTTTTGTATCCTGTTTTTACAGATCTCCTAATCAATCTCCTGAGGAAAAGAGTGATTTTATATTTTCTTTTGAACAAACCTGCTCTAGCATAACTCTGGAAAATCCCTTTTCAAGCCTTATTTTTGGTGACTTTAATGCAAAATGTATTAACTGGTGGCCTAATGGAACAAACAATCCCTGTGGTCCTCAATTGTTTGATTTATCAAATATTTTAGGCTACACTAAAGTAATAAATGAGCCTCAAAACATTCAACCGAATAGTAGCTTAACTTGCATAGACCTCAATTTTACTGATCAACCAAACTTTATAGTTAATAGTGGTGTTTTGCCAAGCTTATACATATCATCACCAAATAACCTATGCAGAAACTTCATTTAAGGTATTTTATCCTCCACCCTATGAAAGGGAAATTTGGCATAATAAAGATGCCAATTATAATCTTATACAGCAATCTATGTCAAGTTTTGATTGGGATAAAGCCTTTGAGAATCTCTGCATTAATGACCAAATTAACCTTATTAACACGACATTGTTTAACATTTTTCGAAATTTTATTCCCCATGAAATCAAAAAGTGTAAACCAAAAGACTCTCCTTAGGTTAATAATCGTGTTAAGGCGACATTAAGGTGGAAAAATCAACTTTACAAGAAATAAATCTCTAGGGATCAGAGAAACGATGATGAAATTATATTAGATCAAGCTGCTAATGAAGTTACTAACTTAATATCATCTTCAAAGGATGCTTATCTTTAAAGATTGGGTCAAAAATTAAACGACCCATCTACAACCTCAAAAGCATATTGGTCTATTCTTAAAAGATTTCTAATTAAAGCCAATATTCCAATAATACCCCCTATCCTAGACAATAATGTGTTTGTCACTAATTTTAAGGCAAAAGCCAAACTTTTCAATGTTTTTTTCCAAAATCCTGAAAATTAGTTATGTTCAGTTAATTATTGTCTAATAGTTAGTAACTTCACATTGATATGATTGCCTGCATGTTTTAATGTTCATCTTATGGCTATATAATAAAAATCGAAGAGATTTCTCTACCTTTGTTTAATTTAGTCTACAAAAAATTATTTAATATTCTATGGAACAAGTAGTGATTGCTGTGCAACGTAGCATTTTACACCCACTGTAAATAACTGGAAAATCATCCCGAGTGATATCATTTTTAGTTTCAGATATTTTGTTATAAGTAGTTGGTATGGTGAGCTTTTGTCCAAAATTTTCTGGGATTAACACATCGTTGAGCAAAAAGGTATGTCTATGAAATTTGTCTAGATCAAAATTTGGATTAGGTTGATGTTGTCATTTACAATACGCATTATCACATTTCTTTTTTGATTGCTTTGTCTGGCGGACCATGTCCTAATTATTTTCAGCCACATCATGCTTCCAATACACGTGATGGTTTATAACATTTGTTATTTTTACACTATTATCATAAATCTTAAAATCAAGTTGAGAGTTTTTCGATAAGCAGTTGTTCAAACTTGTATTAATAAACATAAGCCCTACTTTGATTGGAGAAATCCTGAAGAGTTTAAAAGGTCTGCAAAGAGATGGGGAATGGAATATAGCCAAATTTTGGCATAGGGTTCTGAAAATAATAGGCGTCCAGAGATAGCAGTGAAGACAATGAAGAGAAATTTAACGACTTATGTTAAGACCTAATGAATAACTCGACATAGATGAGGCCGCATGAGCGAACTTGCTTCTCGCGAACAACATATCAGATATAAAAGAATTGGAATGACATCAATTATGTGTGTATAATTCATAACCTTTACTTGCATTAGGCAAGTAATATTGCAAGAAAGCTGGAACCTTTCGACATTTCAGTGTTTCTGAAGATGATATCAAAGGAATAGACTCTGGATTCCACAAAGGAATGTTGTTGAGATTAACATTTCACTTTTTATAACTCTTCAAGTTGCCAATTATTTCTTAATTCCCTTAAAGAACGTTATGATAACTAAGAAATTGATTAAAACAAATTTTCTCAACAAGATTGTATTTTCCGTTTGAATGTTCACTGCCTAGTCTAGCAATGTATCGATCAGGCATATTTTGCTCAAAAACGTCCTTACTTTGATCTCGTAATTCACAAAACGTTTTCTCGCTCAATATCATTTATTATAATTATTCTGGAATATTACTATTCATAAATAAATCTACAGGAACACCTTTCTCAACCACAGTTCCGGTAAACAAACTTATACAGCCACAGGAACAGAGCATTCTTGGTTTAAAGTGTTGGCAGTGGCTACTAAAGATATCACTTGTACATAATTATACGATCTATAAATTCTTTTAAACTTGGCTCATAACTTGAGTAAATGCATCCTCAGACATATACAAGTAAGCACATATATATGTTTATTAAAAACTGTTTAAATATCAATGTTAACTACTCAAGCCAACAATCCATAAACTAAAATATTTACTTACAAAACAAGACCTTAGTGATTTTTGAGTGGATCTGAAAGTTGTCGTCGATATTTCCAATGCCTTCCAATATTCATTAGATGTGATGTTTAAATTTCTAAGTGTTTCAACAATTGTTAAAATATTCGTAAAGCCATCACCTGATCGTTTCAAATCTGGAAAAATTATTACTTGGTAATGGACTGAAAATAACGGCTGGATAAGTAAAAAAAATTTTATCTGCAAGCATTTGCGACAACTTATTGAATAACGGTGTTTTTGGTAGGTCTTAGCAAGATCATATATCTTTTTACTGACAGAGCAATCAGAAATATCAACACTGATATTGTTGTTAACTGATTAATCATTTTAAGCCAATTATCGTTTTAATTTGCGAGAAAATTTTACACAAATAATTAAATGCACATGTGGACATCATCACACTTGAAATTCAACACGAATAGAATAGAATAGCCTTACTTTATGGTCCATTTAAAATAATTACCTTGAAAAAAAGCTTTAGTCCATATTAAAGATATTTAGCGAAAAGCGCCGGATTCGTATTGACAAAATTGCAGTTGTCGTGCCAAGACCATATAAGTTCAAAAAAGTAAATGAAATTTAAATGGAATTTATTCAGTTTGTAAGTAGTTGTTATTAATTCATTCCATCTAAGGTCTGCACAAGAAAAATAAAGGAAGAATGTCGGTATACCAAGTTTTTTCAGCATGGCGAGGCATTCAGTCTTTTAATTTTTCTAATATTCAGATGAACTTCTAATAGTTTTTAAAGTTTCTTAGTCATTGTAATTTGCAACGTGATTTTTATGTTCAGCTTAAAATAATTTTAATATTTCAGCATTTAAAAATTGAAACCAGAAACTTTCTTCATTGGAATGTTTACTTGACGATTCAAGTTAAGATTTTACAGTTTGAATGGTCAGAAGAAAATTTTTGTGTAAAACTTACTAGTGTCTGATTAAAATATTTAACATGGCTTAGTTTAGCCAAATGTAATTTATAGCGAATATTACCAGTTAAAAACACGCACTGAGAAGTTGATTCTTCGCAAAATATATCATTGAGTAATGATATTAGTTTGTATTTTCTTCTCCTGGTTCGACAGCTATACACTCCTCAATATTTTCATCAGCAGTATTAGGTGTATTTGATACTATAATATACAGTTATTGCAGTAAGAGAGATAGGAAAAGGCCACACTAGCCTGATAGCCTGAATTTTCTACCAACTATGCATAAAAAACCTTTCACGATATTCACACAAAACTATTAGTTGATTACAAGAAAATTGGCGTTGTCTTCATGAACAATGCGGTTGAAAAAAAAAGAAAAACTTTGAAGAAAACCAAACTGCCGTTATCATAGTGTTCGCGCAAATGTTCATGGGAAACTTCAGGAAATTCCACTCTAAAAGTCATTGTAACCATTATTGGTAGGAACAAAAGAACATGTCTTGACTATGGAGTGAAATTCAAAGTTTGCCATGAAGGAAAACAGAGCGAATTAATGAAAGACACAGAGGAACATGTAGCGTTACTTAATATCAATCAGGGTAGTATTACCCGGTTCGGTTTTGCAGATTCAAAGGAAAGAAGCTCAAATCACTGAATTTTTTATGACTTCAAAATTAAAGAAAAAGTTTGTATAATATATCGGGGATGTGGGATTAAAAGTTTTTTTAGTTAAGTTATCAAATCTGATCCGAACAAAGATCATAGACCAAAAGTTGGATTGTATTAAACATATTCAGAAAAGATATGTTGGTATGTTCTGCAAATTGAAAGAAACGCATGAAAATCAACTTACCTAATGTTAAACAGCTGACTAACTAAAGAAGAAACAAATATTCTGGAGAATTTTTTGATAATACTAAACCCTGTGTACTGGAGAAACGATTTGCCAACTAAAGAAAGCGATGGGTGCTGTACTCCATCACTTTTCCAAATGTAAATATTTAAGTGGTCGTCAACTAATATTTCGGCGTACAAAAGACTGTTGATATAAATACCTAGCTGACAAATTTAATGGCTAAATTAAGTATAAAGTAAAATCAGTACTACCCATTGCTGTATAAGAAACAATCAAACCAACTATTGTTAGATTGAGCGATAACGCTTTATCAAAAAAAAAGTAGTTGCATGGAATAAAATAAAGATACAACGAATCGTTGAATGGCGTTATTTGGAAAAGGTTTTCGAAAGATATTTCTGTTAGCAACGAGAGATTGGATATTAGCGTTTCATCTGCGATTGTCAGGTTAATGGGTATATGGAAAGTTTTCAGTCAGTTGAGAAGTCCATCAAGGAGAATACACGATAAGGTTTTGCGAAAAGAAAGAAAATAATACAGTAATCAATAGAAACCAAAAAAAAATACCCAAGAGGCCAAGAAAACAAGAAAGGGTAAGCGAACGCAGTGTAGAGTATGTATTGATGTCAATCAAGAAAAATGATAGGTTGTGTATGGAGCAGGTCTGTTTTATGTTTATTATTATAATTGTTTAGCTATACTTTTTATTCTAGGTATTATCATATTTATATAATTTCGGATCATTTTTCTTTTCATTTTTTGTGCTCACTGTGCAAAAAAAAAAATAAAAATAAAATATAAATAAATAAATAAAAATAACGAAAGAAAAGTTTATGGTTTTTCTTCTAAGTACAATGTACAGTGCATGACGTGGCTTTTTACTCTAATTTTTGCTCTAAAGCTAATAATAAGTAAATAAATAAACAAATAAATAAATAAATAAATAGATAAGCAAACAAATAAATTAACTGTTTGAAAAAATGAAACACAGTTTATATTTATAAAGATGATTGAAACAATTTAACAATATAGTGTGTTTTCACAGGTTTAAGAAAATAAATATAAAATAAAGTTGGTCAAGATATAAAACTACATTGTAAATTACTTCACTTGAACACAATTTTGCGTTCATTTCAGTTACAACAAGGTTGATAATATTTATTAACCTCGTTAAATAAATTCTATTTACAACAAGCATATTGAGTGCGAGATGATAAAGGACTTAAAAGAAATTTTTTTACGATCTTAAAATATACCGGTTTCTTATTGTTAAACAACATTATGTTATAATATTAGGTAATAACAATATCAAGTATATTTAAACGTAATAGGTTTTCGAGGCAGAGTTGTAAATATTAATTTTCTAATTTTCAAAAATATACCAATGTGTTTCAAAATTTCATCGTTGAATTATCCAATTAATTTTTAATTACATAACATCTCGCGTGTGTATTCACTAAAAACGTGCGAATGTCTTTATTTTAATATATCTTAACACAAATCATTACAAAAGCAAAAAATCGAGCGTAATGAGATTTGCAGCTATTCTATCTTTGCTGACTCAGTAGAAATATAGGACCAATCATAACCGAATCAAATTAATTGCCATGCAGTTGATAAAGAATTTATCTCTATTTACGGCTTTATTGTACATTATTCACTGGTAGCTTAAGAAAATTTGTTGTTTGTTGAATTCCGTTGCAGTTTTCTTCGGCATATACAAATCTATTTTACTTTTTTTCTTCAAGAGATCGCTTAGCAAATATGCTTACATACGAACTGCCAGTTTTACATTGATTTTGTTTAAATGGTTACAAGCAGTGACATATTTTCCCCAAATTTTTGATATTTTAATTTTATTTCGCATCTAATTTCAGCGCAAAGATTTGGTTGAAGTCATGTATTATTTTAGAAAAAAATTTTTTATTCTCATTCTAATTTTCTGATTTTGGTGGTGAAGCATAAAATTTCGACAGAATCTCTAACCACGTTTGCAAAAATCTCTAAACATCCAGGCTAATGACATTTCAACCTGCTTGAAGATCAGATTATTTACGACAACGGGGTTTCAAGAGCGTTTTATAATCCGGTCATGAGCGTTAATTCTTTACCCTGTCATATCCGCTAGTTATGTTTACTGAAATGCATCTAAATCGTGACCTGGAGGGCGTTTTATTCTCGTCTCTTGAAGTTTCCCCAGACCCCGTATTGACGGATTATGGCGTTTTATAGTCTTCTCTTGGCAGTTTTTTGGAACAGGTTGAGACTTCCAATCGGTAAATAGTCAAACAATGAGATATAATTTCTGGGGAGCTAAATGTGTGAGTGCTTGTTCTTGAAAGTTTGATGGAACTGGCAGTTAATTGAATAATTTTAAGCAAACTGGGCTTTTCTTGTTTTCTGAAACTGGAATTTTCACCATTTAAATTTGTGTCAGATTAAGGTATGGCAAAAAAATGAAGGAAGACAATAAATGACCTTAGCTGAAAGTAAATACCTTTTAACAGTGTTCCAAAACATGCGTCCATCCATGTTGTGGTAGTTATCGCCTGCAATTACGTAAAAGTAGAGCACAAATAATGCCCTGTAAGCACTGTTGTGTAGTGAATGAATCTGTGACTTTGCTGCCTAGATCGTATGGATCCCATCGCTTATCCAATACTGATTGATATGGAGAAGGGTGCGCGTAAACACTTTACCTATGTATTGTAGGACATTTCAATAAAGGGTTGGTTCTAGGTTACGATATTTTAGAAATAAAGATAAAGACATTTGCGCTATAAGAAAATTAACAAACAAAACAATTGATCGTCTACAAAATTTCTATGGAAATGCCATCGGACAAAATAAAAAGAATTTAAAAAATTTGCAAACTGCAACTCGAAAATTCTTATTTCATGTTGCTTCTTCCGTATAAAACAACTATCATTATCCACAGTGCGCAGAAGCTCTCCGTAGAAAACAACTATAACTATCCATATTGCTCAGAAGCTCTTCCGCAGAAAACAACTATCATTATCCACACTGCTCAGAAGTTAAATTGGTGCAAATATAACCATGATGAGGCGAATAATAAAAATACTTATAAACCCGGTCCAGGTTTCCCGCTACAAGTTGTCATGAAGTTAAAACCCATATTTGAAACTTTTATAGCAATTTTTAAATGGTCTCACTCAAAACCAGGATGAAAGTTATAACCGACGATTTGGGACCGCATACCAAAGTCACACTACGTTTCACTGACAGAGCTTGAACTCGGTGTTTATGATGTGCAGCTGCCCTTTTTAATATTGGTCGTAAAGTATAAATATCATTTTTTGAAAATATGGATACTATTCCAGGAAAGAAACCCTTGGCAGGAAGTACTTACTTGAATAGAAAATGTTTAATTCGTTCCAAATATAGCAATTTTGAAACAAAAAAAATTTGCCGAAAAATCATGCGAGGGAGAAAAAAGCAAAACGAAGATAAAAACTCACAAAAAGAGAGAATATTTTATAAAGGTGCTGCTTTTTAACTATTATAGATAGATATTAAGACATTTCCTAATGTTTAAGATCATTTGAAGACTATTTGTGACATATGTTATAATATATCATAGACAAAAACTTTTTTACACGGCCATTTTATCTCCAGAATCACTTAATGAAAATGGATGAAATTTTCAGGGAAAATTCATAGTATCAACTGTTACGGGATGAGCGTTACACTTTTAATTTTTTTTTGTTTCTCAAATTTATTCAAATTTCTAATGAAAAATTAGCATTTTTGGTACCACAAATTTACCAAGCTAGTTAAAAATTATTTAAATAAATCTAAAAAAAGTGTTTGGCTCATCCCATAGAACAACTAATTAGATCTTAAAAATAAAAATGTAAGCCTATATCTATAGGCCTGTCTCAAGATTTTTTATCCGGGTAGGGGTAGTATTTAGACTTTACTCCTTAGCATCTGGTTGCCATGATCTCTATCTGCAATTTTAAGGTGTTTTTTGGTGATGATATTTTTATTATACCGTGATTTAATAAAAGTTCATAAATAGTGTGTATTTCGTGAGATAATTTATGCAGGGTGGTACAAACTTAAATATGAATGAATATAAGTTACTGATATATTGAGGTTTGATATGCTAAAATTGCACATGATCTCTCTATTCAGTTTAAAATTTTCATTCGTTGACATTTTTAAAACGTTTACTTAAAAATATTATGTGATATTTTTTCTCTCATACATCCTTAAAGTGGAACTAACCCATATATCAAGTGTATTTTTTTTTTATTTTCATCAACAAATTCAGTTAAAAAGTTAATAAATAAAAAAATTTATAATGGAGTTATATCCGAGTTAATTATATTAAAATAAATTAAAACATTTATTAAATTTTGGTGGCGTTATTTGCTAGTCGGCATTTTTTGTTAATATTTACAAACTTGATCGAAACCTTGTTCATATTTCAATAAATATATTATAACACATGCTGTTTCTGTTTTGTTTTGTTTTATAAACCACCGAAAATGAAGAACATCAAATAAATAGACGTTGTTTGCTATAATTAAAGAAAAATTCAGTAGAAATGTAGTATAAATAACTAAGAATTTAAAAAGTTACGATCATTCTATTTTTATTTTTACAAAATGAGGTAAAAACAATTTTACTTACACTATCCTTACTACAGAATTTTTATTGAAGTTAGTTTTATCGTATATTCCATTAACACTCTTAAACTTTACCCAATAG
Organism: Euphysa ruthae; assembly: GCA_035046665.1. Taxonomy (NCBI): domain Eukaryota; kingdom Metazoa; phylum Cnidaria; class Hydrozoa; order Anthoathecata; family Corymorphidae; genus Euphysa; species Euphysa ruthae. The sequence goes on along the minus strand of JAUZNK010073406.1, from coordinate 4,789 downwards.
TTTTTGGTTGATTTTCAACGTACTTACTTTTTATGAATTTGAAAGAAAAACTTATTGAAACGAGTATAAATATAAAGGTGAATCTAAATAAAGTTTAATAACTCAACCTTTGAGATAATCTTTAATTTTTCTAATACTGGAAATCTCTTGAAAACTCTACGATGGGGCGAAATCCTTAAAATAAAAATATACTTTCGGTAACTCTTCAAAAAATACAGGTTAGATAAATTATCTAGGAAATATTTTCGCAAAATCGAAAACTCATCATTTTAAAATCATGTTTATAACATATAGCCGAAATAAAATACACAAATCCATTCTATGATATCGCTGTGAATCAAGATTTCAAGGAAAGCTTAAACCTTACCAAGGAAGACAATGTTTAAGTTGATGGATACCATTACACAAATTCTGCTATAAAACATATTCGGGAATTATTATTAGAATGTATCCACATCATTTCATATTAATTAAAAGAAAGATTTTAGCAATCAAGTGTCAAATCTCTCTTACAAATAAACACACCGTTCTTTGCTTTATTCTAAGCTTTCTTTAAAAACAGGACTTACCCACATGTGGCTGGAGTCAAAAGCTGGAGGTTAATTTTAAATGGAATGATTAAGTTATGCTACTTTGGTTATGACATTTCACAAGAAATTAATGTTAAATATTGTCAGGATAAAAAATTTCAAGATTACAAACCAATAGAATTTCAATTTCTAATTACGTCACACACAAACAACCAATGAGAAAACACTGAATTAATCTTTAACTAGCTATGTCAGTTAATTATTTCTTAAATAATTTACCAAGTGAAAGATTTTAGAATATTTGTAATTTAAGCACTGAAAGTAATGAGGAAAAGCAATTTAGTATGATTTAAATTACACTATTACTTCCACTATGGCGATACTTCTTATTAGATAATCTTACCATTCTGCAGTATTTCCTCATTTACTTTGATTAGCCAGCTTATTTCAAACTTTGAAGGTAACACAAACCTGAAATCCCATAATGCTTGTTAGTTAGATGCTCATCACAAATTTATTTTAAAAATTTAGCATATTTCTGTGTCTTTGATGAGACACTTAAAAAATGGGCCTTCTTCAAAGATTAAAGATAAATATTTTTATAGGACTGTAGTTTTTTGTTTTTTTGAATGTTCTTGAACTGTGTGAAGATATTCTGATGCGTGATCTTAAACGTGCTAGCGTTCGGTCACTTAATTATGAGATTTTGATGAAACTTTGTGCTATGTGTAATTTGGTTGAGAAATAGGCCCATGATAGGGGTTTGTTTTTTAAGTGCCTGATCAAGGACAAGATAGATGTTATTCTCAAACTTGAAATGAAATTATAAATGTATCATTTTATCTATTAAGTTGCCTAATGAAATTGTGATGGTAGGTAAATATGCATCCGGTTCTTTACAACAGCAGAACATCAAGTGATTGTGATTGTCTTTTGAAAAGCTACTGCTGTATTATTTTCTATGAAGTCATTCATACCACTTATCGTTCTATTTTATTAAACTATTCATGGTGATTTGAGAATAGTTCAGTTTCATAATGGACCAAAATTTTTCGATTTTAGCAAAAATATTATTCAAAAAATACTGCTTATTATATTGAGCATGCTTAGTTAATTAACCAAAAAACATAGTCTCAAAACTCTGCACTGATTCAAAGCAAAGCTGTTTAATGCATTAACATTAATTATTAAATATAAAAGGCTTTATAAAAATGATAAAAAACATCAATGGAATGTGGGATTTCAGCTCTGTGATACCTTCACCGTTTTAAATAAGTTGGATAAACTAACTAAATGAGGAAATATTTCAGAAAGATAAGATGACCGAAGAAGAAGTCTCAGCATCAGGAGGTTACTACCTTTCTATTGCTTTGGATATAATTTAAATCAAACTAAATTGCACAATTTTTCTCATGACTTTGACACTTTTATTTACAGTTATTTTACATTGTAAATATTCTATGAAATATTTTTTTGTCATAGCTAATCAGAAAAAAAATAGAGAGTTAATTGATTGATTGGGAATGAGTAACGTAATTAAAAGTATAACTTCTTTTATTTTGAGATTTTGAAGTGTTCCAGCCACAAAATATTTAGCAATAGTTTCTTGTGAAATTTCATAACCAAAGCAGAACAGCATAATAATCACATCATAATAAAAATAAATAGCCTCCAGTTTTTTACTCCAGGCGCAATAGTCGGCAAGGCTTGCTATTTTATAAGACTTAGAATAAAGCAAATAGGATGGACATAATATGACACGGTTGGAGTGGTTTATACCATAACTTGCGTTATTACATGGATCAACTTGAACGTTGACTTGCTTGGTAAGGTTTATCTTTCTTTGAAATCTTGCTTAACAACAACATCATAGAATGTGTTTGCGTATATTTCATTTCGCCTATAGGGTGTAGACATTGTTTCGAAATAATTAGCTTTCAGTTTTGCGAGAACGTTTACTAGATACAATACATGAACTTCAGAACAAGATTGGCCTTGAATTTTTTGAAATGTTACCGTAGGTATATTTTTATTTCAGGGAGTTCACACCGCCGTAGAGTTTTCAAGAGTTTTCCAATATTGGAAAAAAAATATTTTATTATCGGACTTATTTTAGATCCATTTTATAATTATTCACATTCTTTTCAATAAGTGCTTATATAAAATCCATGAAAAAATTATATACGCCAAGCATCATCCAAAATTTATTGGGTAAAATTTAAGAGCGTTAGTTGAATATAAATTAAAACTTACTTCGATATAAGTTAAGTAGTAAGCGTAGTGTAAGTTAAAACGTTACAACTTTCCTAATGTGGTATGAATATAGATAGAATGAATTTAATAAATTTCCTGTTGTTTATGCTAAATTTTTTTTTTATATCGCGTTATTGTTTCTGGCATTTTGCTCATAGATTCAAACATTGATTATTTCTTTTAGTTTCTCTTTTGATTGTTTGAACATGTATGCATGTGATTTATTTGTAATGTCTGTAATGATTGGCATTTTTTGCAATTTACCTCTTTAGTTATATCGTACCATTCTTTTTCATTTGCTTTCATTTTGAAATATCTTTTTCGTGATAGGTCCTTTGTGTGGCAAAGTAGGCCTTTCCTATATTTATTTCTTAAAAATCTGCAGAATTCACAAAAAATGACGTTTTTCACAATATAATCTTTAGTTTTAAATTAAATTTTCTCGAATATCATCAGATAAAACCTAAAATTGTAAAAGTTTTGCTAAACTTTTTTTTTAAATAGTTACGAAATGTTTCTGACGGTTTTACCTAGAGAACATAAAATTTAAAGACTGGATTGTTGTCCACCAGGAAAAAGTTAGCATACATACACTATAACATGAAAAAAAGCTAAAGTTATTGTAACTTTAGTTAGAAAGCCCATTACTCATTTGAAACACCCCCGAACCAATATAAAAAAAAAGAGAGAATAAAACAGAGCATGTTTAACCTATTACATTTTAATGGACACAAAATTGAATAAAGTGAAAAACCTAGTTCCTGCTGATAAACGATTGATATCAACATTCACTTGCGCCTCGTAAAAACTGCAATAAACAACTTTTATTTGATATTAAAGAATTTCTGAACAACCTAAAAATAAACTCTTCATGATTTGCTCTGTTAAACTGTTATTTTCTGCTAGTCTTTTTATCTTTACATTTTTATTGAAAGATTTCAAGCGATGATAGTTTTTTTCGTATTAATAAGTTAATAGATTAATTGATATACTCAGTTCATACTCATGAATCTAAATTAACTTTGAAAATCACCCTGGATACTACAATCAGAATTTGGTTTAGTATGACAATATAATATTGCTACAAAGATTCAACACTTCTGAAGTAATTTTAAGAAGCTAAAACTCGTTTTCATCGCGTATTTTGAAAGAATCGAATGTAAAAAAAAAATTTGTCAAAAATAATTTATATCACGATATAACAAAAAAATACTTCTTTGGCTTTTCGAAAGTAAAAATTTAATTTGTAAAGGAGAATTGTAATTTTTTATACCCAGTTTGTGAAGTAGTTCTAGCAAGAAAATAACATTCCAAAGATAACGAGTGAGAGGCAAAATGAAGTAAGCGATATTTTTTATTTTTCATAAGTTATGTTAAATCTTATTAAAGGCAGTAAATATAAAGTGTTTCTCGGAAAAGAAAATCTCCACAGTTAGATTCTACCAAAAAATAATAAACCTTTTTTAAAAAATTTCTTATAGAACTAAAGAGCTAAAAAAAAATCTTTTTATCTCAGAAAAATTCACAAGACTGTTTCACTTGCTGTTAATAAAACTCTCATTGCTAGCATTTTATTTAAAAGATGAAGTGAATGTTTTCGAATTCTAAGAAATAAAGCTATATTATACAGTACTTATTATGTATCATTAAGTCATTGAATTTATTGTGCAAGAAAGTTAATTATGATTTTTGTTGATACATTTGATTGGTTTAATGCTTATCTTAATTCTTTAAACTTCGATAAAACATAATAAATTATATCCAAAACTACAGGAAATTAACCAACTTTTTTCCATTTTCTGATATTAAGATAACTTGGCGCTTTAATTGATAATAATCATTCATGGAAACCTCATGTTAAAGAACTTTGTAAAAACTAAGTTGGAATAACAGCAATAATAAATTACATTAATAAATTTCCAACCTCTTCGATCTGATAATTCTGCTGCATTTTTAGAATTTCTTATTCCTACCTTTACTTTTTCTGTCAAAATCGCTAAATTAAT
>JAUZNK010073395.1:0-13819 GCA_035046665.1 Euphysa ruthae | reverse complement strand
CACACACACACACACACACACACACACACACACACACACACACATACATACATAAATAAATATATATATATATATATATATATATATATATATATTTGTATAAAGTTTAAATTTTATTTTTTTAAATTCTGGTTATAATAATTCCCTAGCAAAAAAAACAAAGAATTACAAAATACCTTTGATTCAGGGATATAAGCAACTTCATACGGTGTCATTCGTAGAGGAACCTTTCGCACAGGCCAAGGAGCATCATAATTTAAATGAGATGGAAGGACTGATATACGTAGCTCGTTCTAGTAAAAAAACAAAGTAATACACCACAAATTTAAAGAAGCTAAACAAAGTTTTTCATCAGATTTATTTTATACAAATAAATAAAAGTAAACTTAAAAGTGGATATAGTTATTAAGCAAGGTTTTTGCAAAGAATGATTATTGTTAAAGAATTTTATTACCAAGATTCCCTTTTGCTAAATAAAAGTTTTTCTGAAAAGGGTTTATTTTCTAAAGTATATTTATACTGGCAATTGCAAACATGTCACTGCAGTCTAGATATGGATACATAAAAGAATGATCTAGATAAACAAAAATATTGGTTTCTACTCAAGAAGATATAAAATATATATTCTGGTCAACAAACAATACTTGTGAAATCTATTTCACGTAATGATGACAAAAAATACCTCACCAGTTTGTTAAAGTACAAGAAACCTTTTGAACAATTGACATTGTTGAACGATGCAATCATTGGGATTGGTCCATCGATTGTCATCGGATGGCCATGTATTTCACCACGAGATGTAGCAAAAAACCAATATGGATATGAGCCACAAACGAATACCTAAATATAATTATAATGACTAGGGCAAAAAATTTTAATAGTTTTCGCAAACTCAATATGAATTTAAATTGAAAAATTAATTTAACTTAATTTTGAATTTTGATACCTAAAAATACACAAAGGAAGCTACTACTAAATTACAAAATTTTAGATTGATGTAACTCCATATTTATTTATATGCTAGTTGCTATACTATGCTATACTTAGCAACAGCGGCTGATTTACCCTTCTGAGGGAGGGAAAGGCGGCAAAAGATTTGTTCTTATGTCTACACTTAAAAAAAGTAATTCAGCTTATATGACATAAGTTTGACACACACCTACATAGATAAACACACACACACACACACGGAGTTTGGAACAAGAATTCTGTTCTTACAAATATTTGTATTAGTTGAATTAAAATATTTATGCAACAACATGCCAAATGATTAATTTTACTTTCTGTACCTACTTCTGCACTTCACACAAAATGCACAAACGTGATTTAGAATTTAAAACATCAAAGACACTAATGACTTTATTACAATTCGCCTTGTCGAATTTGTGGTTTTGTTAACTGCATTCTGAATTGAAGTTTCAACAGTGTAATGACTTTATTACAATTCGTTTTGTTGATTTTGTTAACTGCATTTTGAATTGAGCGGCTTTAGTATATGGGATTCATATGAAAAAAGGTTTTTGCATTTTTTGTGAACAAGAACAAAATATCAGTGTCTTGTTCCAGAAATTATTATTTGTCATCGAAGTCTTCATTCTCATTCTTCATTTGTTGGTCAACAAGTTGCTGTGTGCCGCCCATGTAAAATTGCAACAGAAAAGAATGCCTGCATAATGTATGTAACAGCTTGAAATAAACCGTGCTGGTCATGGGTTCTATGATACAGAGACGTATCAAGAGTCATACTTGGTATGAGTGAGAAAGTTATATTTAACATAATGAGCCAACAAATTGCTGAGACATTATTTCCAGAACGGCCTACATGGAAGGTCTTGGAGTATGTTGAACGCCCATTTGCGCCAATTTACTCAACCAAACAATCCGACCAAATTGAGAAGAAATATTTTGATATATTTATTCAATATATTTTGAGAGAAATTTTTAATGGTAGAAAATTTCTTGCAGTTTAATAGTAAATAACATAAAATAATAAAAAATTATAAATTTTTCATTTCTCTTCAGAAGATGAAAAAAAAAAAAAAAAAAAAACTCTACTCACACCAGAACTATAATTTGAGACATTTTCTATTTCCTTCAGTTGAGGAATCTTTACTTTTTTATCATTTTTTGCGTCAGCCATTTCAGCCAGTTTTGTTTCTTCTTTAATTCGCATCAATGCATCTATTTGTAACTAAACATAAAGAAAATATAAGAATACATGTAAAACCTGCATAAGCATATATATATATATATATAAAATATATAATTTCATGGGATAAATGAAATTATTTCAAAATGAAAAAGTGAAAATATTTCAATATACTTCGAGAAGTGAATTAATTTAATAAAATTTAAATGAATTTTCTTGGACTTAAAATGCAAACTGACTTCCCCTAATTCAGTTCTCACGCAATTATGGATTGTTTTACATGGGAGTACATTTTCTTAAAACTACTTAAAAGTTAATCTCAGAGATTATGAGGTCACCATAAGAAATCTCCTCTAGCATCAAAACCACCTCCTAAAGGATTTTATAAAGTCACATATATTTTGGCAGAACAATAGCTGCCTTTCTGCAGGTAAATCTAAATTTGTGATTTTCAAACCTAATTTGACAAATCCCACAACAAAGGTTTAATAACAAGGATTTTATGCAAATTAATAACTTTTTTGAGATAAAACCAAAAATAGCATTTTAATTCAGTTTTCTTTTAATTCAAGGATCCAAGCAAGACCAATTTGATTTGGTGTTTTATGAATTTTTTGTTGTTCACATAAGAGTTGGTCGGTCGGTGATAATATCAATGAATTTTCTTGGATCTAAAATGCAAACTGATTTCCCATGATTCATTTCTTATGCAATCAATTACTATGACAATGAACAAATAAGAAAAAACCAATTCACTTAGAGATTTTAACGGTTTTAAATAAAAATTTAAAAAGCTTTTAAAGTATTGAAAGTTATAAATACATACTACTCACCCGTTTAAACCTAATAGATAGTCGACCAGTAGAAATGTGCTTCATAACATGGAAACATTCGTAAACAACAAGGTCTTGATCAATCAATGCATACAAATATGGTCGTCTTCGCTTATGACCAGTACCAACCATCAGGATTTCTTTAACTAGGCTTGGCTTTTCAGCATTGTTTAGCCTAAAAATTATTCATTGTTTATTTCCCTAAATTTGGGTTCATTCCATAAAAATTGTCTCTCATATGATTATAAAATGTTGAACATACAGATTTTATAGACAATAAATATATCTAAATTTGTTCCCCAGAACAAACAAAATTTATAAATCGAAAATTTTTCTTAAGGTGAGTAAGAATATTTAATAAAGCCTAATCCAAAGAATTTTCCTTCACCTACTAGCCCACCTTATCCTATAGACGAAAATGGTGGCTGTCCTTTTAAAAATAATTTTTCCAGTAACAGAGTTCCACCAATGGTCTAAAAAACCAAATATCTAAAACAAAATTTGTTAATGACTGGACTAGCTAGACTTACTGAAATAAAAAACTTACTTACTTACTGTTTACACTATTCCTTACCTTGTACAAAGACATTTCAAAATAATTTTGTAAGTCATTTAAATTTTTTTTAGTCACTTGTATTCAGAGCCAGTGGTTGTTGAGAATGAAACTAAAACTGTTTTAGCACAACAACCTATACTAACAACCCTACTGGTCTGTCTTCAACGTCAACAACTCGCTCGTGACCATTTCGCTCGCCAACAACTCATCCAAAGAGGATTGTCAAAAAAAAAACAACTATCAAAAAACCTAACATTTGCAAGAAGAAAATCAAAAGAAAGCCAGCGATGATTTAAAAAAGAAAAGCAGTATCCGATGAAAGCGATGGATGCTAAAGAGAATGAAGAAGTGAAAGTGGACAGACCTACGATGATTTAGACCTTTCCGTGAATGGATACGCTGCTTTTTCCTGCTGCATCTTATTTTAGATATAAAATACCTGATCACTTTAATTTTACAAAACATATATTTTTTTTATGTTTAACTTAACAGATTTAAACAACCTCAGAAATTAGTACGTAATGATAAGAAGTGTGTTAGGAATTGTTTTTCATAAAACACCGCCTTTTTATTTCAAATATGGTAAAGGTCGACCATTTTTGTATGCATATTTTACATATATTTTCTCTAATTATTCAGGATAATTATGTAACTTTATATAGTTATATTTTATATATATTTTTATACTTACTTTTTATATAACCTGTTTGGAAATTGATTGTTATAGGAAATATTTGTAATTTTCCATAGTTTATCAGCTATTTTGTGATGCCATTTTTGTGGACTTTTTTTTTTTCAGAGATAATCCTTCAGAAACTATATACTTTGTTTATGTTTAATTCAACAGATTATCATTCAAACATCCTTAGAAATTGGTAGGTAAAATAAGCTTGAATTCGATGGTACTGAAAAAGTTAAGTCAGTATGTTGACATGTAAAGCATTGGTGATTGAGCACTGGGTCAACACAAATGCTATGAAATCAGACTGATGAATACACAATTGTAGATGAATGGTGACTCTAAAAATTAGATAATCAGTGTTAGCAATTCTACACTACTAAACTGCAAGAATTCGTATTTCAAGGGTTTTTGGCTGCAGAAATAGGCTTTGCTGATTTCTTCTGCACATTTCAGGGCATCAGGTAATTTTTAAATTGATTATCTACCTCTGTAGGGCAACATGGTTATGGCAAGAAAATTCATCTGTGGTAACTTTCCTAGAACAATTAAAACAAGTGTCCAGTACCTCTTAAATTCAAAAAATGATCAAGTAATTATTTCATAACACAATAAATTTAGAAACATTGAAAGGTGAATAAAAAATTTGCAGACCAAACTTGAGAAGTTGAATTATTAAAAAATATTATTATCTATGGTTTATCATGGTTTCTCACTTACCCTTGCTGCACTGTGCTATCAATGAGTGTCTTCGGCGCATTATAGAAACTATTTGCATTAAACACCAACTGAAAATCAGGAACGCTATATATTTCAAGAGCTCCATTCTCTCGAGTAATCATACACCAGTAGGAAACGGTTACTGGAGAACGGGTATTGCTGTTGTGTGATGCACTGAAAAACAAGTATAAAATCAGGTTCACACAATAACGCAATCAAAAGTAAGTATGGATTGTTTTGCATGGAAGTACATTTCCTCTAAATTACTTAAAAATTGATCAAATCTCAGAGATTATGAGGTTACCATAAGAAATCACCTTTAGCATCCAAATCACCTCCTAAAGGATTTTATAAAGTCAACCTATTTTGGCAGAACAATAGCTACCTTTCTGCATGTAAATCTAATTTTGTGATTTTCAAACCTAATTTGATAAATCTCACAACAAAGGTTTAATAACAAGGATTTTAAGAAAATTAGTAACCTTTCTGAGATAAAACTGAAAATGGAATTTTAATTCATTTTTCGTTTTATTCAAGGATCCTTGGTTAAGGCGTGACCAATTTGATTTCGTGTCTTATGGAACTGAATTAAATGAAATTTTATTAATCTTAATTTTTTTATAAATTTTGCTCAAAAGAGGGTCGGTTGGCTCCACTAAACACCGAATCAAATTGGTCTCATTTTAGGGAGTTTTCAAAAAAGCCGAAAAAAAACTTTCTAACGTAATATAAATTTAACATAATGTAAATTTAGACAAAATGTAAATGTAATTTCTATAAAAATATTGAAATTATTAGAACAAAATATCAAAAAAATTTTTCTAGCATCATCAAAAATATTGACAAGATAAGTGATAAATGCAAAATAAGTGATCCGTTAAATTGATAGTATATCAATATCGCATTTTTATATTCATCCCGCATCATGTTATCTTATTTTCACCAGTTTCTCATTATCGCCATCGTACCATGATTTGAAATAAAATTAAATGACCACAATTAAAATCTTTGAAAAAGTATGAGCGACCAGCAGGGTTTTTCGTTGGCTGCTTAAAATAAATTAAAACCTCATTAAGTTCTGAACGCCATCTGTAATATTTTTGGTGCATCAGTTTGATTTTAATGACATTGCTATAAAAATCAGGCATTCATCTTGGAAATATCAACTAAACACAGAAATACTATTATCAACCCAATCCACGCAGCAATTCGAAAATTTCTACCCGTTCAGTAACCAAAGGCTCCTTGACCCTGTTTTTAAATGTCTATTTTTGAAGCACGGGAGCAATAAAGTTACACTTTAGAATGTCAGTGAGGTTTTTCCCACCAGCCTTCTTTCAACTTTCTTACCATTTTTAAGAACTCATCAAGTAATCACAAACTTCATCAAGCACGAATTACATCGATTCAAAATGACTTATCTTTGAATATTTCTTGACATAAATAATGTAGTTTTTTTGTTTTTTTACTTTAATGGTGGGAGATCATCTAAGGATTAACTTATTAAAAGATGAACACCCACTGCAGGGCTAAAACGGGGGGCTTAGCTCATGTAAAGCATATGACCTACCTCTGTCGATAGTTATGACAAGGCATGTGTAAAAAGCTAGTGGAATATCAATTTGGTAAAAATCCAGAATTTGTGTTTGTGTTATTTATGTTAAAACTTATGTTAAAACTTTAGTCAAAAAAATCACTTTCAAAAAATAATTCTGTCACTAGCATTTGCACTCTTAGAAAAGTTTTGCTTTATTGTTTTCCACAACAAAATATTTGGTAACCAAATATCAATTTTTTTGTAAAAGTATCTCTGTGTCCTGCTGCCTTTAAATTGCTTCTTGAAATAAATGGATTGTGAGTTTAAATTATAGTACCTGTCTTCAGCCATGGACACCTAGCTTTGGCTTTTGGGATTCAAAATTACAGATAATGTTAAGTTAGTAAAAGTGACAATGAAAATCTAACAGATCTTAAACATTATTTTTAAAACAAGTATCATCGTGATAACAAATAAATTAATGACTTTCGTTAATCTAAAAGTCTCAAAATATGTTTAAAATCAAGCTTTTTGATTATGGAGAATACTGAAGCATCTATACTAAAATAGGCACAAGCAAAAAAATTAAAATTCTATTCTAAGATCTGTCTTCAAAATTTTTTTACATCTTTAATATTTTAAATAGTTTGTTTACATTTTTTATTCTAAATAGTTTGTTTACATTTGGTTTATTCTTAAATAGGAAAACCTTAATAATTTTTAAATTTTCAACAGGTCATCAATGTAGCTCAGATAAATTCCTACAATTACAGATTACTTATAAACCTAGCAGAAATGCCGAAAAAAATTACTTGTGGTGTTACAAGTAAATATGCTGTAATGTCTAGGATTTTGTGAATTCATCATAATATGGGTTCAAATAATACTCAAACAAATACAAAGATAGTAGGCATGTATTATGCTAACAGACACAAATTCATCAAGCTTACAATAATAATACAATAATGCTCTACCCAAACCAAAGGTACATTATATCTATCTACAAACACCAGTTCTGCTGTTCAATAGCTCATCAGTGTATAAATGAAATATATCTTTCACAGTACTTTTATCTTAAATTTACAATTACTTGACAAAAATTAAAAAAAAAAAAAAAAAATTAAGAAGTGATACATTGCAGCATAAATTGAGTGTATGTTCTATCCAAATGAACTAATAGAATTATAATAAAAATTATTCTTCTGATAGAATTGGATAGTATTTACTTGATTTTACAAATGTAATTTTTAAATTTTAAATTAACTTTTTAAATGAATATTAATATAGAATTTGTGATTCACAAAACATAATCACTTAGCCAGAACAGTTTCACCATCAGTTCTGACTTTCAATGAAAAAAAAAATTTTTTTACCTGTGTGTTCTTGTTCTAGAATTTTCATCTGTAGACTCATTTGCATTGTAAAGAGTGCCATATAACATTTCTTCTTCATCTACCATACTTATTGACCTAAGTTAATAACATGTGACATTATTTACATTACATTAGTTTGATAACATGACAGCAGAGATTTTAAAATCTCTCTGAAAGTTAAAAAGCATCCGTACTAATATTTTATGATCAAGCTAAGCATCAGATAAAATTTTTTTTAAAGTTAGCCAAGTTACAGCATGGCCATTATGTTTCAAAATTATATAAAAATCTCTCCAGCACACCAAATAAAAAAATTGTAATAAAAAATCAAAATTGCTTATTTAATTTTCATGGGAAAAGTACCATTTGAGCAGTTTGCCAAAAAAATTTTCGCACCACACAATCCTTGGTTAAATATTGTATTTAGTTATTTACAATAAATTTTGGTGTTTACCAGGTATTTACCTTGGGGCACTGTGCATGGTTGAAACGACTTATATGTTGTTTCAAAACAAACATGTTTCTGTAGCATCCATTTTTAGCTAAAAAATTGGTTGTTCAATAATTCAATTGCATTTTTCAGTTTGAAATTCAAATTTTATTCTCAGCTGTTTTATTCTCAGCTGTGCATTTGCAGAACTTTGTTATTTCATTTAGTATTTGGCAGAACATCTGATTAAAAACATTAAAAACCTTTGCATCTCAGAATATACAATGTGTAATTATAAAAAATAATTATTCTTTTAATTAACCGGGTAAACTGATCACTGTTCACTAATGCGTCCTTAGACATAACAGCTAGCTGTTAAGTGGATATTTTCACTTATACATTTTTTAGCTACTAATTTTTATTTTAGTCCTGATGAACGATTGCGTTGCGTTAAAATACTTTTATTTTATTACTAAACTTGTCTAGAGAAGAAAAAAAAAAAAAAAAATACAGGTGTAGGCAGATAGCACGTGTGATTACACCCGCACACCTCCATGCAAGTCTAAAATTTCAGGTGCAATAAAACACACGCCTTATGCTACAAAAATATATTTTAGGAGTGTTGATGAATTTCTAATTAATATATTAAAATTAATGCGTGATATTGTAATCGGTTTCCGTTTGTTTTTTCTGTTTAACTTTAAATTCAATTAACGTGAGTAATATGAAAGAATGAGCATTTTAATGTACAATCACATTTGATCTTTATCTCGAATGCAATATTGAACAAAAAAACAGCGTGGAGATAATCAAATAAAGGAATTACTAATCTTCACCTGTGTTGAATTAATTTGGTTATATAAACACCACGTGTCTTTGAGGCAGTTTTTTTTTAGTCGTAACACCATTGCATTGCGTTTTATTAGTTTAAAATCAATAAAAGAACAGTTTATTTTTTTGATTTTATCATTTATAAAAAAGAGAAATATCCTTGATCAGAACAAATGAGACATAATTACATATAATAAATATAACAATTACATATAACATAACAATTACATATAATAAAAATGATAATTACATATAATATATATAACAATTACATATATTATATATATTAATTAAATTCTATTCATTTATGATTCAAATTATTTATTTTAAACTTAAAGTTCTAATTTTAAAAATATTTGTGTTTGTCAACTCAGGCATTGAACTATCATCAGCCTGATGATAGGAGTGGCGTGACTCCTGAAACGTCGCTCAATAAATTTTATAACTCATGAAATGCGTTTTATCTCTTAATTATTAAAGTTCTAATTTTGAACTTGCACCATCTTACAAAAACGAATAGTTTATTTCCTTATCAAAAAATAACTTACTTGCACAAATTTGTTCATTCAATTTGCTTACACATTACCTACATACTCCTATTAATAGTGTCAATTAAAACTGACAGAACGGAAAGAACCCATAATATAGAGTATAGAACTTTTTTTTTTCATTTATCAATAAAAATACTACTGTAATTTTTTATCAAAAAAAAAAAAAAAAAAAAAAAAAAAAAACAAAATTAACCAAAACGAAAAGTGATATAGGTTAAAGGAAAACAACAGGTTGAAATTCCTTACTTTCTTCGTTCTCTAGCTGAAATAGATTGTTGCCGTTTAAGTATGTGTTTTTCAGAAGAAACATCAGATGTTAATGTAAACAAACCACTTTCATCTTTATACATGCAAGCAGACACAATTGCACCAGACTAAAAAAATAAAGTACTCTAACAGAGACACTATAAAACTGGTAATTTCAACTTTCATTAGTTAGATTATATGCAAGGACCACATACCAGGATGAATACGACAGTTATCAAGGGCCACAACTGCGAATGGATGTGTCATTGATACTCTTTAACTACGGCTTCTTTTTATAAATAAAAATTCCTTGCAATAAAAGCAATTGCTTGATTTTCTGTTTAAAAGATTTTAATTTTCCTAGCAATTCATTCTACTTTATAAATTGCTTTTTAAATATTATTGTCAAAATTAAAATTATAGGCAAAAACTATATTTAGAATATATTTTCATACCAAAAATATATATAATAAATACTCTGGTGAGACAAAGAGATCCAAGAATTATAAATCAACCAGGTCTATTAAAAAAAAAAAAAAAAAAAAAGAAAAAAAAAAAAAAAAAGCTTAGAAAAAATTGCAACAGTTATAATTCAAAAATAAACGTATAATCTAATCTTCGGTCTATTAATCTCAAACATAAATTAAAACATTGAAACTGAAATATGAATCAAAAAGCGCTGAAAAATGTGAGCAAATAGCGCCGTTATGAAAGTCCACTTATATCTTGATTGAAAAACATAGAGAAAACATTATCGCTGTTAGGGCCCTTTGCAAAGAAAAATAAAGACAAGTGAAAATAATGTCAAAAGATGACTTATATTCTCAATTCAAAATAAAATTTACCAAAAATAAAATAGTTTCGGTTTTTTTAAACTACCAAAAATTTGAGGTTTTGCAAAATACAGTGGTAAAAAGATGTTGCGAAGGAGCCGCTATTTCATAAACAGAAAAAAAGTCAAGAGAAACCTCCCATGTAGCGCTCTAATAATAAGGCCTGGTGCTATTGGCCTATGCTTTCTGATTTTTTGAAATTAGAATCTGATTAGAATAGCATAGAAAGGACCTTCCACCCCACAAAAACACTGTTAGTGACTTTCCTTAATCACTTATGACAAGATCATATTGTTTTCTTCATATTGTTTTCTTATTTGGTCTTAGATAAAACTCCTCAAAAATGGAAGATGAAAGCTTCTATGACTAAAAATAAAAAAATTTTTCATTTCACAACAATGCTTTATGGGTTGTATGGGATTATTTTGATGACTATAATGCTGTGTTTTTTATCTGCAAAAAGTTATAAAAGACTAAAAATATATAAACTTCACTGAAAATCAGTTTTAACTGGTGAGCCAAATCTGTCAAAAGAAACTTTCTGTGGTCCTCTATGTCACTGGACCAATACTCAACTTCGTCCTAAACTTCAAAAAAGTATAAACGGTCACAAAGAAAAATAGAGACCATATATGGTCATAATAAGTTTCAAAAAATCATTTTTGCTCCATAAAAAATGAACATATTTGGACCAATACAAAAAAAAAGTTTTTACCAGGTGTAACGTCGTTTAAAAGAAGTCCTTTACTTTCCTATAATTTCATGCAAAATATAATTTCAAAAAGAAATCATTTTGATGAAATTTCATCAGAAAAAAACAAAACATAATACAGTCAATTATAACATCAACTTACATCAGCAATATCTGGTTTAACAAGCTTGAGTTCTGGTCCGTTAGCATATTGCACAACCTGCATGTAAACTAGCGTACCTTCAGAATCTATCATTATTACATGAGGATCCGTTGCTGAACATAACACAATGGTTCCTATTTCCTCTAACTGCAGTGTATGCACAAGTTCCGCATTTTCAAGAAGATGTACACTAGCAGGGCATACTTGTAAAATATAGTTATTATTAGAAAGGTTACATGCATGTACTGTACGCTGTTCTGTGTTGAAGCCGCAAGAATCAAGTTCATTTATTTCTTCTCCAGTTTTCAAAACCTAAAATATATAAAAAATTATAACAATATTTGGGCCTGTTTGGAGCGCATAAAACATATAAAGACAAAGATGAATTTTTAGGGAATTTAATTTGGGCATTGGCAAAAATTGTTATATCCATATTGGAGCCTTTGGTTCCAACATCCTCCAGCTGAGGATTTGGGGGGAGCTGTGAACCACTCATATAAGATTTGGGGTGCAACCCTTACAAAATTTTGAATATAGCCTCCCTTGAGGCTGTTATATAAGGCATATTTCACCTTTCATATTGTTAATTCAAACCATTCTATAGACTACTTCATTGCTCTTTCAACAAAACACAGTGCACCATTTTTATTCTGATAGCCAGGTTATGTAATATTTAATATTCAAGGCAGAGACTTTGTGTAAACAACACAAAGACAGTAACATAATATAGGCTTAAGAATAATTATTCTTAGAATTATGTTATCCATTGGCTATCAATTAATATAATTTGGTATGAATTAAATTCATAGTCATGGTTTCCATATATTTATTTGTTTTTAAATTTTCAGTTCCATTTGCTGTACTAATTATTTAGGGTGCTATAGTAATCATTTAACAGGCTGAAATGCGATTATCAAATAAATCACCCCCTTCTTATACTAGTGGTTATGTGAGATGATCTTTTTCCAAATGTTTGCTTGTTACAATTATGATGAGAATAAAAGAAGAGGGAAGGAGCTTATATACGGATATAATTTATTCTAGCCTATTGACTAAAGAAAAAACCGTTTTGATTTTTCACCAAACTATAAGTTATTCTTTAAGTAAACACTCTTTTATCCTACCACTAAGAGTGCAGTAAATGAGAAAATGTGTACCTCAATAAGACTAGAAAAACTTATTTATAATAATCAACAAATAAAAATTTAAAGTATTTTACTAAAATCAAAATGCTCAAGTGAAGTTCTTTGAAGATGTCAACAAAATAACCTTTTTAACTTATTAAAAAATGTTTTCTTTCATAACTTTGATTTTAATCTTGGTAATGTGGTTTGAAGCCAACTTTTTTTGCGCTGTGTCAACAAATCATACTTCTGAGAAATGAGTAGTAATTTTAAATATAAGTATAGGCGATGGAAAGAAAAACAAAAGAACAACAATAAAATTTATTCAAGCCTGCGGACAAAAGCTAATTATTCAACAATATTAAAGTTAAAAACAAAACAAATACGTTTATATATTCACAGTCCCAGTGTTTAAAACCTACTTTAAAGATCAGCTGAAATATGAAATTTTAAAAATAGGTAAAAGCCTTATAAAATAAAAAGAAAAAAAAACATTATCGTGTGGAAGTTTAAGTTGATCTCTCAATCAAATCAAAAAAAGATAAGTATTTTTTACGTTTTAAGTGACATTCCTTCAAACTATACATCAAAATAACAAAGTGGTTGCAATTTTTGAAGTATATTGGCACTTCACGAATAATTAATGAAATTGGTTAAATTTTGTAGTTGCTAAGAAACAAAGTATATCGCATACAAAATTAATTTTTTATTCATTTTGCGATAACGTCTAAAAAAGCAAGTATTGTTTTTGCAAGGTTAGTAATATTTTTTTTCAGTTATCTCATCTTCAAAATGATTTGAAACGGACAAACCACTAATCCTAATGGATATTGACCGTTGACTGACGATTATTTGCAGCCTTGTATATCATAACTAACACAACAAACATAACAAACATGTCATAAAGTATAATTCAAATGGATAATCAAATGGATAATCTGATAATCTATAAAAAGAATCAACTTTTTGAATAAGTAGTAAACATATAGAACCTAAATCTAATTTGAGCACCCAAATTATATGTCCCCAAAATACTGCCGTATAGTTTGGGCGATATCACCCCCTGATTTATAGTATATATAATATAATATATATATAATATA
>JAUZNK010073384.1:0-13819 GCA_035046665.1 Euphysa ruthae | reverse complement strand
AAGAAATCTGAGATACTACTTAATAATGAAGACCATTAACAATAATAGAAATGTTCATTCACTGCCATTAACTTAAATTCCCTCAATTTGGTTCTTGAACAATAAAATCGTTTACAAAAACATACCTTGAAAACATAAAATATAGAAAACGAAACCATACAAACTGCGACATATGTTTACTCATAGCTATAAAAGTTTTAAAAAAATGTGTAGAAAAAAATATTGGCTCATTTTCTTGCATTGTAACCAAAGTATAAAAAAAATCACAAATACTTGCATACTTCTGCAGCAAGTTAACATCTTTAAGGTAAAACCTTCGAAAACTGGTTAATGAGCGTACTGCAACGTGTAAATCTTTATGATTGGTATGACCTGAAACACCATTACTTGAGAATGTGATAATGGTTTTAATTTTGAAATTTTCCATTGAATTTTGCAATCGATCTGCAAGAAATTCAATGTTCCACGGTTTTGTTGGATGATCTTGTAAGTCTTTATCTTTTAAAATAAAAACTCTATTGCGTGGAATTCCAAAATAATGGCAGGAGTCTATTAATTCTTGCTGTCTAGTTTTACCAATGTCATGGTAATTACCATTGGTGACCGAAATTACAAACAAATTGACATGATGATGTAAAGCAAACAGCAATGGAGAGAAAAACATCACTTCATCATCTGGATGGGCAATTACCAGAGCAACATTTTCCAATGGTGCGAAGAAACTTCTCTTATTATGTCGATTGATGAGAATTGTTTTAACATAAATGTACAAAAGTATTAAAGTAACGGTTACAAGAATAGGTATGTTTATACGCGGATATATGTTATCAATAAAAACAATAACAAGTATGCAAGCCAAAACCACAATTGCAGTCCAAAACAAATCTCTTCTACTAATAAAAGCCATCAAATTTAATGTATTATATAACTAAAAATTAAAAAGATTGCCATATACTTGTTGTATATAACTGTTTGTTCATCTTTTCTTTTCTTTTTTTTTTCACTTTACACAACGATTATCCTATGTCAACAATGAAAACCAATTAGTGATGAATAAACATCAGAAATCAGTTTATTTTTTGCTTCAATGATCACAATTAAATTTAAAGTGATTGACAAAAAAATAAGTTAAAGTATTGAAATTAAAAATATGAAATTAAAATAACAATCAAATTAACCCCGGTTAAAAGCCTCATTCTTTTATATTGATGATTTTTTGTTTTGTTCAGCATGCTGAGACTATTATGAAATTTTCTAGCATCATGAAAAGTTTTAGCAGGATGAAACATAAGCCATTAAGAAACATTTCATTTTCTAACCAAGCTTTACTTAATTAAGGACCTGCGAGCTAAGTTTCAAACAAATGGTTTATATTGACTAAAATTAAAATACATTTTCTATCATCAAATAAAATTTTTAACAAATCTGAACCCCGCAACAATTTTTATCAAAAATTCATGGCAGTCACCTTTTGTTTTTATGAATATAAGTCATTATCCAAAAATTTGTGGAAAAAATGGTTACAGACGAACTGGACAAATGACAACTGGACAAACATTACAAATTACAAGAAATGACATTTCTAACATATATTTCAACAAAATCTAGGAAGAAAAATTTAGTGGAAAATAACAAAATATGGCCATAATTACAGCTAAAACCCCAAATTTCGAGCACTTTACCCTTGTTAAAACAAATGTTTTCCAAACTTTATTAAAAGTAACAAACTGTTTTCTAGAAAACTATTAGAAATTCATATTTATTCCAGTACTAAAAACCAAAAGCTTTTTAAAAAATCTATACCTACAGGAGTAAAAAACAATAAAAATAACGTAATATAAAAGGTTCCAATCAGAAAAAAATATGAAGTAGCATATCTTTAAAATAGCATACTTTAAAAAGAAAACATATAGTTGATAAGAGTGGTTTAATTTAAAGAAAAAGATCATCACTATTTTAAATTGAAAGTTTTGTGCTTTTTTTATATTCTTTAGAATACATTCTGGTAATTTCACAGAAGACAAATAAAACTTGCTCTAAAAGCCATGTCCAAGAACTTCTTTTCGGGGTTGATTTTAGCAATAAAAATTTTTGAGATAACGCAGCAGTGAAATCCTGAGATTAATTTGTATGCAGAAACTTTGTATTGACGCAGCAGTTAATTAATGGTGTTGATTGTAAACAGAACTATTAAGATGTTTTATGACTTACACTTAAGCCACGCCTAAAAAGATACCATGATAACATCGTATTAAAGAATTAGCTTTAGAAAAATACTTTTAGGAAAAAAAACACTGTTTTATTTAACTGCTAAAAAATATAACAAATGATTTTCATATTATTTATTCTTAAAAAAAACTTATTTTTCTAATAGTATCACATCTTCCTCATGTTTATCATTGACGTCCTCAGTACCATCAATATAATGCTCCATATCTAATAAATCTTCTAATGCAACAACTAAAACAAAAAAAAACTCAAAAAAGTCACTTCAATGAGTCAATTTTGATATGAAAAATAAAAAATCAATATTCAGCAAGCCGAGCTATAAGGACCCCTGCTATTTTTAGAATACACCTTATGAAACTATATTGAGTCTTAATTCAAAGTAGACTGCTTTCAACTGTTTAATTTGACGTAAAATTGTCAATTTAAATATTTGCTGCTGTTGTTCTTTTTGGAATCCAATATATAAATGTCTAATAACAGAAAAACTTAGATTATTTCAGTGTTTCTTTAAAAACTATAAATTTGCAATGAAATAACCTGTGAACATTTATTTATTAATCCACATTTAATATTAAAAGAAGAGGAGAGGGAGAAGAAGAAAGGAAAGGAGGAGGGAGGGTGAGATTTTTCTTTATTTTTGAATAAGACTTTATTCCCGAAAAAGAAATTGCAAAGAAAGAAATGTTTAAATCTATCGCATTTTATTATGTCAGTAGAACAAAAAATTTTTTCCACAGGCTTATAGTTTTAATTCTCTTGTAGGTATAGAATCATCCTGAAAAGTTTACAAAAAATCTAAGTGGTTTTGGCCAAAAGAACGTGGTAAATATGCTTATTAGAGACAAACTAAATAAAATAATATTATTATTAATCTTATTATTATTATTAATGTTATTTCAATTTCTTTTTTTGACAGAAATTAAGGCATTAGTTTTATCAATCAAAAGCCCTTAACAATGCTTTTATGGACCCAGCAAAACTGTTCAGGGTCCTATAAATTCACCTTTGTCTGTCCGTTAGTCTGCAGAACTTTGTCAGAAAAAAAATGTTGGAATTTTTTGTAGACTTTGATCGTAAAGATAGAAAAATAATGACTCAGTTTTCATAAAAAATTCTTTATTATTAATTACTATAATATTTACATAAGACATTTTTTTCAGATAAAAATTGATCCATTTAGGGAGCCATTAAGCAGTTCTAAAAATTATTCAAAACGGTCAACAACCTAAAATGACACAACATAACCTTTGGTAACATCATACCATATTTCTAAAGAATCGAAATGTAAAATCATGAGAAAATTAGTTTTTTGGACCAAAATTGACCCTAGGAACAGTCCAGACAAAATATTTCAAAAAATAATATTTTCTATCTAGGATGAAAATTATACTTTCTATCATGATATTAAATTTCAAAAGAATTTCTGATAAAAATCAAAAACCCGTTTTTTAGATTTTAGAATGAGCTCATTATGAAAAGGTTTTGAGAAAATTAAAAAATTTTTTTTTGGCTTTTGGCTTTTTTTTTACTCAAAATGACAGTGTTTGGACCTAGCACCAAAACATAAGAATTTTCTACAAATAGTCATATCGGTGAAAGGATACACCTTAACTTCATGCAAAATTCGAATGGAAGTTAAAATGGAAGAAAATTTTGGTGTGGCCAGAGGGTGTAAGAATTTTTTACAGAACTCTAGCTATCCTAAGCGGACTCTGTTTAGGACAAAATAAAAAGTCAAAAATATTCAATAAATTATTTCTGAGAAAAAGCAGTTCAACAATCCAAAATTCATATGACTATCCACAAAAGTGATGATCCAAAATAAAAAAGGGAGAGGAAATTTTGACTCAAAGACAAAAGCAAAACAAGAATTAAAGCGGGCAACATGTTATATTTGTTAAAAAACGACAATGCATTTTAGAAACAGACAAACAAGTTACCAAGAAAAAAATAAATAAAAAAACAAACATTTGAGATAACTACTTGTAAACAGTACACTAAATCATGTTTTTTAAAAAAGTAGTTATGTTTTGTTAAAAGTTATGTATTATAACAATTAGTTATGTGGTTAATTATGACTGTGAACATCCAAAATAAAAATTTAATGTATTTCTTCACATTTTTTAAGAAAACACTAACATTCCTTGTTAATTATTTTCTCATAACATAACTGTCATTTTCAGATGCTGAAAATATTTCTCTAACATTTATTACCTCAAAATTACCATGAAACTTTATAAAATTTTTAGGCCACATTTGGGCTTATTACCCCGAAATTTTTCCCAAAATTTTCTCAAAACTGAGAATTTTCCCAAAAAATCTAGTTCTGCTACTGTTCACAGTTAATAGTCCCCTATCATAATGCAAAATTTCAGAAAAAAGGTAATAAACAGTTTTCAAGTAAAATAAAAAAATTTCAATATTAGGCCACATTCAGGCCTAATACCCTGAAACGAGAATTTTTCTGAAAAATCTGGCTCTATCACTTTTCATCATTTATGGTCCCCTATCATCATGTGAAATATTAGAAAAATATAATGAGCAGTTACTGAGAAAAATGTCTTACGGCCAGACTAACGCAATTCAATTGATAGGACCCCATCCGGCAAGCCGTGGGTCAAAAAATAAATTCAATTAAAAGGATGTTGTAGGAATGATCTACTATAGATGAACATTTAAATATTTTCATACTGTTAAACTCAATAAAGAGATTTTATACAGGACAGTTGTAATTAATTTGAACGCTTTCTTGAAACAGTTGATAAATCGATTATGCAAAAAAATTTTTTTTACTTAAATTTGATTAAATCAAATTAGTTACTAATTAACTAAAAATGCTCACAAAGGCTGAAATTTTTTTAGACCCGTTACTTTATTTTTACAGTTAAAGATTCAATGATGCCATCATATCCAAACTTTGTCAAAGAATTTCTATACTAAATATTGAAAATGATGTTTGCAAAAATGACATATAAACGCAAAAAATTCCTGAAAATTACCTTCGCTTTCACTGACAGTGGGGATCCTCCTTAAGATATTAATAGCTCCACCTAACAGGTTGATGTAACTCCACTCTACCAGCGAAGGTCTACAAATGAGTTTTTTGTCACTTGTGCACAGAATGCAAAGCAAAGAGAGACCTTTTCTAAATTCTAACAATCGATCCCTAAACATAAACATGTATTTAATTTATTTGAGAGAACCCCTCACTCAAAATGAAAGAGAAATCCCTAATTTATTTAGAAAAAGACCATGTTTGAAATTTCAATTAAAACTAATGTAATATAAGCTTTTTCAAATTTGAAATAGAAAAATTATTCTATAAATGTATATGACAAAAAAAGAAAATTAAGTTAAGATACGCAGGTCATAAAAAATAATGCATAAATTTCATGCTAGTCAAACATTAACTCCAAGAGTCAAGTATTTAAAATATACAGAAGTAAAAATACGTAAATGCTTATCTAACTATCACCACGGTCACCAACTAACTATGTTGGTGACCGTAAGGCCAAAAAAATTCAATGTTATTACTACTAAACATTATCCAAATAAAAGGCTAACACAATGTAGCTTGCTTGAATTTGGGATAACCTAAGTTAACCAAAAAAAGTGGCAGTGCCTGATAAACACGCAAAAATTCTTTTGAAACTTTGCAAATACTTGAAAAAAAAATTACTCAAGAATACATTCAAAATACTTTAATGACAAAATGTAGTAGAAAATACGTTTAATTTAACTGAGTTTCAAAATTAACATCTATCAAGATAAACACACAATAATTAAATCGTTTACGACAGATGATAATGATTTATTCGATTTAACAAACTTTTTTTTAACATATTTTATTTTATGGAAAGTAGGAACTCCGAGTTTCCCATTTAAAGCATTTCGTGAGTATGAATCATACTTTCAATAAAAAAATTTTCAATTGATGAAAGGACGTTTTTTAAAAATTAAAAAAAAAACATCATAGAAAATTTTCACAAAAGCTGTAATTTCAGGAATGCAATTTTCCAAGAATGGAGCAGAAATATGAATGAAGAGATTGAAATTTTAGAAAAAACAGCGTTGAAGTGAAATTAAATTATTAGTTTGATGGTTTCAATTTTTACCCCTAACTAGACAGCTATAATTTAAGAGAAAATATTGTAATACCACGCTATGAAGAGAATGCTATTTGACCTCCTAAGTTTCTTACGAAATTCATCAATTTATGTGAAATGCTCTCCAATCAAAATCATGGCAGAATCCAGAGCATTTTTGATACTGATAGACCAGTATGGGCTCCCAAAAAAAATCTGCCTAAACACAGCAATATTGTCTCACTTAGCTTGTATTTTTTAGGTGGATATAAGATTTCACGCCGCTCACTATTTTATTTTCTCACCCAATATCCTTTGTAATAAAAGTGGATGTAGTCTCTAAACAGCTTTCAGCAACACCAGAAGATTAGTCATGTTATAAGTACGGTATTGTTTTACTATGATTTTAGTATCAACATTGGAAAGCAAGGAAATGAAAAGTGTGATAAACAAATATTTTAAAATAGAACCATGCCTTTTTTTATTTTAATGTTGTTATTTTTTACCTGCAAAAGTGTTAAACAAAATACTATATACACATATTTTGTAATAATTAATTACAGGTGATTTTCACTCAAGTTAAAGGAGTTAAATACAACAATAGCCAAAAGTTCATTGGGAATCTGATTATGAACAGGTTGGTTTTAATATCTTATTAATAATAAGGAACTAATCATTCCTATTATTAGCAGTTTTTAACCAGATTAAACACATAATTTTTAATCTCTTTCACAAATTTTAACTGTTTACTTGCACATGAAATATATGTCTATATATCTAAAGGCTAATGGGTTTTTTTATCACAGTCAAATGACCATGCTTTAGTATAATAGTTTGATATTTTTTTTTATAAAAAATAATTGTTATGATTGTTTTACTATTGTGTTTCCTTCGTTAGTGTCTCTTACCCACCCTGGTGTTATAATTTATGCATAATTTATGCAACTCCAAATCCTGTCAATCGGGAAAGATTTATATTTGCTCCTTGATTAATGGGGCACCCAAAAACGACTGGCAGCAGCCACCACAAAAGCTTATCAACATATGAATCAAAAAGCCTCAGGGTATCTATAAAGTTTATTGTAGACAAGTATGACATAGATCTGCTAGTGAGAGTAAAGTCGATACGTTAACAAAAAAATTTTAAACTTCTTCCAATGAAGACGAAATGTCTGAAAATGGTGATGTCGCACAACAAATTTAGTAAACATGCAAAAACAAGTGGGATGAGAAATCAAATACTCAATTGCAATATATTCAGCATTTCAAAGAAGGTGGTTATGCAAAGTCTGTATGGAATATGGAGAGGGTGAGATGTATTGGAGAGAGATAAGTGTTAAGGATCACCAACACCCAGGTCGCATTTTCGAAACACAAACTATTTATAGAAATTAAATGCAAAACAAACGGAATATTAACAAAATGCGAAATAAGAGTGTGATAAAAATATTCCTTAAAACTGTTTATTTTGTTGCATAAAAAAAATGGCGAGTAAAAGAGAACTTTGTAGACTTTGTTAACTACTTAAAGGATCTCGGAGATAGCGATATATCTGAACATTTTAGAGATGCTAGCTCTCAAGCAATACACTCTTCAAAAACTTCTGCAGAAGAATTTATGAAATGTATACGTCAGCATTTAGAAGAGGATTTTAGCATGATGGCTGATGAGACAAGTGATACAGCAGATCAAGCTGAATTGTCGACCAGGACTCTTGTGAACCAAGGTAGGGCTTTATTGATCTAGTTGAAATTTTAGACAGCAAAGTCAATGAGGCTAATTTTAATAAACTAAAGGAAGTGGAAGTGCTAGTAAGTAAAGGTATCAATCTGCAGCAAATGTGATTTGATGGCATGGAGGGTACAAATGCTATGAGTAGACAATTGGAAAGTCTACAAAAATCGTTTTTGGGAATATCAATGAAAACATCAAAAACAAATGGTAAAAGCTGTTCTAACCATCAAAGAAAGGCTGGAACCCCAATGGGGACAGTTATTGTGTGCCCCCAGACCCCTAAAAGCTTTATCTGCCATTTATTTTTGGATGGCTCTTGCAATCCAAAAAAATCTTAGCTTAGCCGCTGGAAAAAATAATCCTGAGGTTAAAGGAATTTGAACACAACAGATGAAAGAAAGGCTATGATTTCAGTTTTTCTGAATTTTACAGGATAGTATCGACAATTGCAGATATTGCCAAATTTTATTCTGGGGACAAATACTGCATCAAAAAGAAGTCAAGAGGGCTCCACAATAACAGATCTTACAAAAGTAACTGGCAAATAAATTTGGTTCTTTTTCCAAAATTTCGATTTTAGCAATAAAAATCATCAAGAAGTTGTAAATTCAAGCATTGGCAAGAATGGGAAATTGAAACAAGAAAATCCAGCAAAAAACATGAAGATCACTCTGTTGATGCTGATGTTTATAAAGAGCTTTCAAAAAACGCAAACCAACATCCTGCTGTTCTCAATCTTTTCAGATTTTCATTACTCCAAGCACTGCTAATATCGAAAGAAGTTTTTCTGTCTTAATGCTGCAATAGACAAAGTCTTGATAAATCAATGCGAATCCCTTTCCAAGCGCCAGCTAAGTTTATAAATGCTGCAAACACCCCAAAACCCTAAAACTATTTTGGATCAATACCTTCATTAGTGATAATGTTATCTCAAAAAGCGTTATGGATACAGCCCTGAAAATGACAAGAAATTTTATGCAAGAAGAAGATTTCAGGGCTAGTAAAATTTTCAAAGCGCAGGAGATGCTAATATGACATAAAATTTCTAGAAAATTCATTATTCTTTGAGAAAAATGAAAATAATTCAACTTTAAGACCAAATTTAACCAATTTTTCAATTACCATAAAATTTTCAAAACAGCTAACAAGTTAAAATAAAAACTAAAAATTTGTATGCGAAAAAGGATAACTTCAATGGCCTTTTAATTTCATAATTATGGAATATAAAAGGTTATACACAATATTAAAACTGACAAAAATTTGCAGTAGCTGATAATTGTTCCTGGCCTTTTTAAATAGAATAAATTTTATAGTAAATTTCACATTTATTAAAAGTGCAAACAATTTTTATTTAATTTGGCACATTTAACAAAGTTAAATAAGCTAAAAATGACATCGGGATCTATTCAACTAAGATAAGTGAAGTTTTATCATAGCAAAAACCATAGCAAAAAGTTATACAAGATAATAATGGCATCATGATTTATAGTGATGTTTTATGTTTATTTTATCATAGTAAAGACCATAGCAAAACATTTATAAAAACTAAAACTGACATCAGAATTTATTCAATTAAGCTAAGTGATGTTTTATATTATGCTTTATCATAGCAAAAACCATACCAAAGATCACTTGGTACTTACGATTCAAAGGATAAGCAATTTTAAACGAGTACTTATGATTCAGAGGATAAACCATTTCAATTGGAGCTGCTTAACTTAATTTACAGCACTTTTATTATACAGGATTATTTTTCAAAAATTTCTGTTTCTCATGGGAAGATCTACAACTTAAGTATGGATCAAGTACTTGTATACACAAGCTATGTATACCACTAAGCATTGTGCAATTTATGTACCTAAGTAACCGGTGCATATAACAAAATGATTCAAGTATACATACACAGCCAAAGTATGAAACTAAACATAGTATGTTACTGCGAGCAAATAAATGACATAGTAAAAAAATTTTTTTTACTTTATCTCTTTTGATAACTCAGCACAATCATTGGTGAATTCTTCATATTGAAGAAATTTGAATTCCTTTGACAAAAACATAATAATCCCTTCAACAACCTAAAAAATAATTAAAAAATAAGTAAATAAATTCTTTCAATTACGAAAGCTTTGTTTATAACAATCTTATTATGAGTCAATATAAAGCTTTATTGTATCCCCTAGTTGAGTCAACTAACAACCACTCCATTGTTTTTATTTCAGTTTTTTTAATATTATACAATAATCCTTTCTTTTTAAGCATGCTTACAGCTAAAATAAAGTTTGAGGGGACTCATTAGTGTCATATTATGTTCTTTGTTATTTCGTTTACTGAATAGAATGCTTCAACTTAATTTGCTGCAATATTTATGTGGAAGTTTTAGAAAAATCCTTCCTTACTGTTCAGAAATGCAATGCTTTGTTAAAATAGAAAAATTAGGAAATTTAGTACAAATATAGTACAAAATCCAGTAAATATTACCAACTGACCTAAATAGAAGCCTCTAGTACCTTAAAATATTGGCCGATGAGACAGGTAAAATGGCTCGAGTAAACAAATGGTTTAGTTTAGTGCTTTTGATAAGAAAGTATTAGTGATGGATAAAGGAAAACTCTTGATAAAGCTTGATAAATGCACAAATAAAATTTTCAAACTATACACATACCTCAATTGCACATCGACAGTCAATATCAAGAAGTGAAGGCAAGGCTTTTGATGGATCCATAGATATTATTGATGACAATAAGTGAATTAGCTAAAATAACAAAGAATTGAAATTGTGTATTCTGGCTTTACACCGTTTTTGAGCAAAAAAATAGATGAGCGCATTGTTAGCAAAATAGAGGGTTTTTACTGAGCGATTAAGACAGAATTTTGTCATTTAACATTGGTAATCAGGTCTAATTGCCCATATACAGTGCTGCAGGTAAAATTTGAAGTGAAACTTTTCCATTTCAGGTTTTTAATCAGGAATCTTAATGATTCAAGATACATTTAAAAAAAAAAATCCTTGAAGTTGACTTAATTAAATTACCTCATTAAATGCCACTCTTGACAGTTTTTGATCAGAATCTTTCAATAATGAACGGCTTATATAAAGAAGAGGACATCTATCTAAGTGGAAAATACAAATTTAAAAAAATGAAGACATTGCTTTCTCTGAGAAATATTGCCAATAAACTGTTAACATTTTTACAATTTAAAAAAATACACATCATATGACATCTTTATGTCTCTTTTAGGAAATTTCCAAAATAAAATGTAAGGAAATGTAAATTTTGTAAAAAACAAACTATTGAGTTTTAGGAAGACATGATAATGCTTAAAAATCTTTCTTAAGAAGACTAAAATTTTCAACTAGAGATGAAAAAGAATTTTCCAAACCAAGCGCACATTTTCCTGTAGATTTATGATACAAAATGATAATTGCTTATAAATGTATAATTATTATCTTCTGGTACCTTATAACTGCTTGTTATGAAACAGAGTGCCCAGACAGATTTTTTGCTTTTTTTTAACCATTATCACAATATTTAATTTAGAGGAAGTCATACACATTTTCATGACTAAAGTACATGATCCCTTTCAATTATAGTGAATTTAACAGATTTTTTCTTTTTTGCTAAACTGACGCTTGGTTTTAAGGTCATTGAATTTCATATTATTGGTTTGTGCCAGTTCATATATTGAATTCAGATTAAGTTGCTGTTTTATAGCATCACTACAAATATTTAGTTTTTAATAAAGAGTTTATTGTCAGGCAAGCGTATAATTTTGAAATATTTTAAGTTGCCATTATTGTTACCTTCAGAAGGAGAAATATCACACCAATGCCTCTAAATACACCCAAAATGACAGGACAGCTGTTTGATTAGAAGCTATTGACAAGTATTTTTTTAAGTTCTATATTAACTACTTGTTTTGCAGAAGCATGAGAAATACCAGTTTGGTATGTGGTGCGAACAGTTAACTCGGCTAGGGAATTGTCGTTAGCCTTGTGTGGCAAGTTGCCTGTGTGACCCCACAACAAAGGGCCCGGTTCATATACTACCACATCTAAGTTGATGTGAGGAAAGGCATCCAGCAGTAAAACTCCAACACTTCATCAATTGATTACGCCCCATTGCTATACGCATTAAGGCATAGAGTCTTACAACAAGTACCGATTTTCTTTGAAGTTTTTGTAACAAAAACAGACGATAAAAAATGTTAATGACAAAGACAATGATGATGAAAGCAAGGCATTAAATTTTTTGAGAATAACTAGAAAAATTTTCTGAAATGCCTTAAAGAAGCCATGATAAAAAATATTAGGTTTACTACCTTTAGAAGTTTAAAGGTTTTGTCAAAATGAGTTATCAGTAGGTTCAAACATGATTTTATTAATCGAAAGACATCATTAGTTTCAGGAGAACACTTACACAAAGATTTTTGTAATACGAGAGGTTAAGGCGATTGAGGTGTAT
Source organism: Euphysa ruthae (assembly GCA_035046665.1). NCBI lineage: Eukaryota > Metazoa > Cnidaria > Hydrozoa > Anthoathecata > Corymorphidae > Euphysa > Euphysa ruthae. Next base: position 1,308 of record JAUZNK010073384.1, on the reverse strand, counting down.
TTGAATGGTTTTACGTATCTTTGTGCTTGTGTTTTTTAAGGCGATTATTGATCAATTCATTGAGTCATTCATACAATTCTATTAGGGGATTTGTCTATAGATAATATAGAATATAATTAATCTGTGACTTTCATCTAGCAAAGTTTTACTGCATTCAATGTAGATTGGTTTTTCTTGACATTTACTGTCGTAAAGCAACTACTTTTAAAAAAATCTTGGTAGGGGTATCTCCTACTTTGCAGATCTTCTAAATGTTGCTTAATTCAAATCAATTGAAAATTAAACTAAAATTTTCTCAACTAAATCAAATTTTTGTTGAACTTAGCCAATCTTACTGTCTTTAGATTTATGATGTAAGCATACCAGACTCTGTAATTTAAAAAAAAAAAGAAACTTAGATAAGTCTTAATGGAACAGTAAAAAGAATATCAATACCTGAATGAGTGCAGATGAGGGCATAAATATCTTGGCTTTTGATACAGTTTTGAAGCAAGGATAGTGTGAGCATATTTCTCTCCCGTAAAACACCTTGAAATTTCTCATTATCTTTTAGCAATAGATTTACATAACTAAAATAAAAAACTGTAACTCATAAGCTTGAAAACACAATCCATAGGCAAATACATTTTAAACCTGTAATATAAGATAAACAATGCAATTCAAAATAAAAAACACTACGCTGACCCATGATTTGAAATGGATCAACAAAAAAATAATAAAAATTAGCAGATAAACAGACTAATGCCACTATCTAATAGCTGGAACTAATGGAGATTTTGAATATTCAAAAAAGCCATCTAGGAAAGAAAGTTTGCTACCTATTTTAGTACAAAGTCAACACTTTATTATAAATACCATCACAGAGATGATAAATATTTCTTAAAACTTGGAAGTATAAGTGCTCTAAATTTAAAACTTATTATTTTTATCTGCATCGTCGTTATATCAATAGTTTTAAAAAATCAATTATTCGATGCCTGTTTATTCAGAAAGAGAAAAACAATGTTTTTAAGCAAAAACCAACCAATAAAGTTTGCATATTGCAACATTTGAAAACAGGCATACGCCATGACCAATTAAGGTACATGGGACCCCGTACAACTGGCTTGTTTAAATTGTAGGTCACAAAAAATAAAGGAAAAAAAAAGAATATTTTCTACTAAATTGTATATATATATATATATATATATATATAGTTTTATGATCAAAACACATATTGTAGTTGCTGTTTTGTGGTTTAATGTATTCCATGTAACTAATATCGTTACTGCAAAATGAATAAACAATTTGTTTTGTCTACGATTTAAC
>JAUZNK010073362.1:0-13822 GCA_035046665.1 Euphysa ruthae | reverse complement strand
ATATCACAAATACCCTCACTCATATTAGTTAGTATAAAGGATTCATAACTATCCAAACCTTACTACTGTGAACAGAAACCTCAATTTACCAAGATTTTCCAGCATTAATTGCAGTAAGTATTCAGTTAGGTATCAGTGTATGACTGAATGAAACATGTCATTGGGTACTATCGTGCTTTTTTCAACGAGCTTTATGGAAACAGAAATTATCTCAATACCATATTTCATACCGTTTTCAATTCTCTTATTTGTTAAAGAAACTATTTTATAATAATGTTTTTTAGTTTTATTAAAAAATCTTGCTAGATCTTATAATGATTGTTTCAGTTCATCCCATTTCAATTTCGCTACCACTGCTTAAGTTGATGTTTAGGTTAGCGGAACACTTTTTATTTTAAATACAACTTTTTATATTTGAAGGTGTCGCTCCGCTCCTTTTGTTCAGCTTTTCGTTGTTGAGTGACTCCTACTAATATACACTCAGTTTATTGCATTGTTTTTGTTTTTGGAAAGATTTATGTGTATATGATTGTATCTAGTAAATAAATTATTTCTAATTTACTTAATTATTTACTTACTTTTCAAGAAGCTTATTAATTGCGTCTACTGGCTCGGAAGCAGAGTCTTAATTCCCAGATGTCAGGCGGGATACCTTTGGGGGAAAAACCGATAGTTTATTCTTCTCTTGACGCATTAAGGCCTATCTGTGAATTATAAAATATAGTTTTATAACTAATATCATTATTTTACTATACAAGGAGTTTTCTAAGAGCCGAGGTCTTTCAAAAAGAATGTTTGTTTCGACTGACTATAATGCTTTTATAAATAATTTCAACAAAAAAAAAAAAGAAAATAATAGTAACATTTTTATGGATTAAGTTTATTTTTCTCGGGCTAAAGGCGTTTTTTTGTTGAATAAATCGTACGCATTTTTATTGCTAAAACCATATTTTCATTGTTATCATTTTTATCTTAAATGACGATTTCCTACAAAAAGTGTTCACTTTCAGGCACACATATTCCATTTTGACATATCCATTAGTTGCTTTAATTATTTCCTCTACACAAGGAGTCACAAATATCTACTATTTCAAAAGGATTGTATCAAACAAATTTTGGTCTTGCTTGGATCTAAATATATAGTATGTTTAAAAGAAAATATAATGAATTATCACACATGGAAAACAGTTGTATTTAAAAAGGTGGTAAATCAATAAAACTTGGTTTTCTCGAGTGATTTATTTGAAAAATAATTCCAAACAAGTCAAGTTTGTTTGCATATAGAATAGTTCGGTAATGTGTTTAGTCTTCAAAACTTTTGTCGCAAATTTATGTTAGCACAGTGAATTTGTGCAAACTATGCGAAAAAAAGATAAGATGATATTTTTTTTGTCATGTTATACTGTATATGGATGAATAGTAAAAAAATCTCTTTTGTATAGAATTTTTTTGCTAAAAAATTTATTCTAGTATTTAGCAAAAAAAGAGAAAAGTTTACATACAATTAAATAATTTTTTTATGAGTAATGCTTGCAATTATTTACCAGGTATGTGTGCAACAGCGGCATCATGATAATGGAAAGTTGTGCTGTGACTATAGCATGCTATCAACAACTTATCTCGAAATAATTATTATTTAAACTATATTGGCGAATGACTTGATTTATTAGAAACATAATGAACCTTTATTTTATCTTTGTTAAACTGGATTAGATCGCTTACAAGTGACATGTGTTTTGAGAAGATCTGTATAGCATGCGCATAACAAAGTTTATTTCCATTTATCACGTTTATATATCACAAGTTCCGTTATGTATATCTTACTTTTTTAAACTATTCCGAGAGATTTCTGACAATCTAATGGCTGAAGCAAACAACGAATAGTTTCAGTTTAAAAGAAAAGGATGCGCGAAAAAAATTTTTAATATTGGTTGTTTGTTATTCATAATGCATATATAGCAACAGAAAGTAGTTCAAATATTTCGACTTAAACGGATTTCTTTATTGCTATGATTTCTCTAGATACACAACATTTATATTTTCATCACAATTATTTATATTCTTCCCCTCAGAGTATTAACGTTATAACATATTGTGATTTCCTACGCCGGATCACTTTCGGTATTAGGCAGACAAATTCCATTTTGACATGACCAGGTTTGGTGTTCACTTGCTCCTCGACACAATCGCAAAAATCCGTCAGAGCGCTCGGCTTGCATTGATTGAATTTTGGTCTCGTTTGGATCTAAATAAAGAAGGTAAATAACTTAAAAATTATATTAAATATTTAATCAAGAGACCCTTAATAAATTTTGTGGAGAAAAACTTTCTAAATAAATTTGTCATAAATTTCTATAGTAATACATTTAAAAAACAATTTCATAAAAAACCAATGTTTCAGTTTGCAGATATTTACACAGCTAAAGAAACATATTTCACCTAGTTAATTACGAGCAGTCTCTTTTTAATTTCCAATGATGATTTAAGTAATGATTAAGAACTTTCTGATAATCTCGTCTTGCAGAAAATTTAACGATTGATACGGAGTTAAGAAACTACCTTCTTCATTGTAGAATTAGGCTTTTTTTGAAAGGCTAGAAAAATTAAATAAATCGACCACCCATAAAGTTTCTGTGTTGACAATTATGCTATGTAAAAAAACCTTTTAAAAATAACAAAGCTACTTACTGGAAAATTCCCACAGTAGAATGATTTTTTTTTTCAGAAATTTCAGCACCAATGTTTAGAATTATAGGAATGGATATGGTAAAGTCACATATAAAAGTGAGTAGACACAGCTGGTTGTTGGATCAAAAGTTTTTGCGTTAAGCAGTCTCCTCAACGAAGATTTTTGGACTTATATAATGAATTTCAGACACCCTAACTTCTTGTTTAGCATAATTAATATATGCTTGGCTTAGTAAATTTTCTTGTCATATCTAGTTTGCCGATTATAGCCCTATATAAAATAATAAGTATAAAAATTCAGCTAATTTTATAGGGATAATTTATTTGCTTTAAAAAATTTTTTTTGACACCTGCACGTCAAATTTTCATTCTGAATTAATTAAATCGTAACAAAATATGTCAAAATTTACTCTTTAAAAAGCCTATGTTTTGCCCCGTTAAAATTAGAATTATTAACTATTATTAAGAAAAATTAGTCTATTCTAATAACATCATATCGCTCGAAAAAAAAAAAAGAGGTTCAGCTTTTAATATTTTACACTTTTAATATTTGTCAAGTGTCTGACACTTGAAAATTTGAACATTGACCGACTTTCAATATATTGTGAAGATTTTACAGCTTATAATGCTTTGGTTGTTGATGCAATGACTTTATGACAGACTTTAAAATGCATTTCTGATACTTTTGAAAAAGTATTTATTCATGTTCAAAATATCACACCAACAATTGGCAAGTAAACTAATTTGTTGAGAATTGTTTTCGTATATCACCAATACCCTCATATTAGTAAAACGGACTTAGAACGAAAATAAAAAAGGTGACAGTTTCTGTTTGCCAATTGGAAAAATTAAAGGGCGTTGAATAGAAGTTCCTCTCTTTCATGGAAGCTTTTATGCCACCGTTTCATTTTTAAAGATGGAATTTGAGAAAGAGAAAACTTTGAGGATCAAACGAATGAATATGAAAAGGCTGTCTAAACATGCATCTATCAACGGATATAATCATGCAGTTATTTGTTCTCCAGACACAACAGTTCGCAGTCTTTAACAAACCACTATCATCTGTAGCAAAAGGCAACAAGAGAGGACGCAATGAAAATTCGAGAATAATCTTCATTTCAATATCACGGCTTTTCCTTAACAGTACCATTTTAGCAAATAGAATTTTTGCCTTTTTTCAAGGTTTGTACTTCCCAGTTTTGGAAAAAGTCTGGTTAAGCCTTCTTGATTAGTTTGTATATATCTGGGAGCATAATAAGTAATTGTGTTCGATTATGAAAACTTTTAATTATATTATATTATAATCTTATCGTCGAATCGAGTAGTGGCTCAAGTTGTGGCTTTCATTTGTGCTACGTCAACAATTGGAAACGAAAATTTTTTGTTTTCGCTCTCGAGTGGATTTGAACTCACGGCATTTTCTATTACAATGCAATGTTATCGGAAGACATGCTACCGCAATTAAAATTTTAAGTAAGTAACACTAGCAAATATTTTATTTTGTAAAATTTTATTAACGATTTCTTAGATAAACACGCACCATTAGAAAGTTGAGTATAAAAGGTTTTAAGCGCTGACTTAAACCGTGGGTTAACAAACGGCATTTTGACGTTCATTAAAAAACGTTTTTTTTTATATAACAAATTCTTGAGATTAAAAAACATTGATAATAAAATTCACCTAAAAAAAATGTTTGATATTTATAGGAATATGATTAATTTAATTAAAAAATCTAGTGAATTTCACTAAAAAAATATATATTTTTCTGATAACTCAAAAAATATGCGCAAAGTGTGGAGTATGATAAAAAATACTATTAACCTTGAAAGTAAAACACATTCCATGCTCAGTTGTATTTCTGAGAACGGAAATTCTTATTACTGATATAATTTTATTCTCTGAAGAACTTAACAATTTTTTATTACTTTAGGCAAAAGCTAAGACTAACATACACTCCTCTCAAGCTAGTCTTAATAAATACCTCGAAAACCATGACGTCAAAAACTTGTTTACGCATCCATTATTACTGTTGAAATAACTGGTAAAACCTCTAGCCCTAACAGTATTCCTAATTGTTAAAAAAATTCACTTACGAATTTTCTGAAATTTTATCTCATTTTTTAATATATTATTCTTAAACTGCGTCTTCCCAGATATGTTTTAAATTTTCGTCCGTAATTCCTCTTTTTAAAGAAGTTCCAAATTAAACTGCTCAAATTATCGGCCAATTTCTTAACTATTTAACATAATTAAATTACTTGAAAAACTTTTGTATTCTCGACTTTATAATTTTTTAGCAATGTTTAATTGCCTTAATGGAATGAAATTTGGTTTTCAAGCTAAGTACTCCACAAACCATGCTCTAGTTAGTATAACTGAACAAATTCGGGAGGCTCGCGATAGTGAAAATTTTGCTTGCGGAATACTTATTGATCTCAAAAAAGCTTTTTATACCATGGGCAATAACTTTTTCTTTGCGAAACTAAATCACTATTGTTCTCGTGGTGTTGCTAGTGATTGGTTTAAGCCGTATCTTTCTGACCGTAAACAGTTTGTCTCTAATATTTGTTTCGAGTCTTCTCATCTTACTGTTAGTTGTGGTGTTCCTCAACGTTCTTTTCTAAATCCGCTGCTACTTTTATTTTACAAAAACTATTTTGTTTTTTGAACAAAACATCTGTTGTACGTCACTTTGCTGATGATACTAATTTTCTATGTATCAATTAAAACACTAAATAAAAAAAATTGATTATGACTTAAAATCATTAGTTAATTGGTTAAATGCAAACTTAATATCATTAAGCGCGGATAAAACTGAACTTATACTATTTAAATCTCCACGTAAACAATCTTTGGAATAAAAATTAAACTTAATGCTAAATGATTAACTCCATCGTCATGCATCAAATACTTTGGTTGTTTAGTTGACGAAAGGTTAAGTTTGAAGCTCCATGTAGAAGTACTGGGCAAAAAACTAAGCCGAACTAACAGTATGCTCTGCAAAGTTCTTAATTATGTTTATAAAGCGACTATACATTCTTTATATTTTTCATTGTTTTTCTCTCATTTAATATATTTTTACCAAATTTGTATTAGCAGGAAAGTCTCATGAATAAATTGCTTGCTATACAACGTCGTTCTTTAAGAATAATAACATATTTTTCCATTTAGAAGTACTGTTTCTGAGATTTTTACTGACTTAAAACAACTTCTTCTTTTTGTTCTAGTTAAGATTGAAATGTTATGTTTGTTTTTGACTACTTGCAAAACAACCTATTAGGACCTATTCCAAACGTATTTATTAAAACTTGCAACATTCATAACTATTAAACCTAAATGTGAACAGAAACCTCAATTTACCTAGATTTTCCAGCATTAACTGCGGTAAGTATTCAGTTAGGTATCAGTGTATGACTGAATGAAACATGTCATTGGGTACTATCGCACTTTTTTCAACGAGCTATATGGAAACAGAAATTATCTCAATACCATATTTCATATTTCATACCGTTTTCAGTTCTCTTATTTGGCAAAGAAAATTTTTTATAATAATTTTGTGTAGTTTTATTAAAAAACCTTGCTAGATCTAGTAATGATTGTTTCAGTTCATCTCATTTCAATTTCGCTACCACTGCTTAAGTTGATGTTTAGGTTAGCGAAACACTTTTTATTTTAAATAAAACTTTGTATATTTGAAGGTGACGTTCCTTTTGTTCAGCTTTTCGTTGTTGAGTGACTCCTACTAATATACACTCAGTTTATTGCATTATTTTTGTTTTTGGAAAGATTTATGTGTATATGGTTGTATCTAGTAAAAAAATTATTTCTAAATTACTTGATTATTTACTTACTTTTCAAGAAGCTTATTAATTGCGTCTACTAGTTAGGACACAGAGTCTTAGCTCCCAAATGTCAGGCGTGATACCTTTGGGGGAAAAACCGATAGTTTTTTCTTCTCTGTAACATTAAACCACCTGTAATAAATGTAGCATAAGGGGATTGTGCTTGTGCAAAGCTTCCAGCAATTGATAATCATTCTCTATGAGTGAGGCTCGACTGTCCATATTGTAGTCCATCGACAGTCAAGCAAACGCATAAAATCCGGTGCCTCACACATAGCTGACGAAGTCGACAGAGGAAGTATTTACTTTTTTTCCGTTAAGGACTGGCTTGTGGGTGGTCTCAGGCACATCTCTCTCGAGCCGGCGGTCAGTTGCAGCCGAGTCAATCGATAGGCTGCAAAGTTGTAGGGTTCTGTGTCTTCGAACGCCGATGCACAGGCCTTTCAAAATATGCTTCAGTTTTAACTGAGGTCTTGCCTGTCTCTTGTTGCTGGTAAAAGAGAGTCCTGTCTATAGGATACAGAGCCTTCTCTTTCGCCACACGCTATATATTGAAACTTGTGGGAATGAAAACCCCACCAGTCTCTTTTAATATTGATGGAATAGATGCATTTGTAAAATATGAAGTGGAACTGTTAGGAATTAATATTGATTCCAAATTGACTTTCTCGAAACATACAAGAAAATTATGTACTATAGCAAATATCAAACTTTCTTGTCTGCTTAAATTTATAAGCTATATGGATATTTTACAATTTTCGTCAATAGTTAAACTGATTATAACCATCGTGTTTAAAAACGAACCTTACAGGTAATCCACAATAACTTTGAACTTGATTTTAAAGAATTGGTTTTCTCTGTAAATACAATCAGCGTTCATGAAAAACATTTACAGTGTCTAATGATAGAAAAATATAAATCTGTCAACAAACTAAATCCCGAAATTAAAATTTTTTGGTCTATATTAGTGTTTATTAATATATAATTATATTCATATACAACTATGTAAGCGTTACCAACGTTAAGAAAAAAGATGAATGAATGAATGTGGCAGCAGATGTCAGTTCTACTCGCTTGTGAAACCAGTGTGTAGACGTAGTTCTAACAGCGGCTACACTTTACTGGTTCGATGAAAATTAACGTAAACCCTCACTTCGCATGAACAAAAGATAACAGGGCTATATTGTTCAGTAGCTACCGTCTTTTTCGTATCATCTTCAGGAAAGGGTGGAACATGACAGTTACTGTCAGTGCAGCACTAACATCTGCGACTGCTACCATGAGAGTCTTTCGAGCAACAAAGCCTGTGCTGGACTCACCTTTATTCTCGAAATATACTGGGGCGTCTGGATACAATCATTCGAGCTGACCATCACCAACCTCACCCCTGTGCTTTTTGTCGACAATAGCTTTGATAGTACCGCTTGATAAGACTATTTCTACCTATGTAGATCTATCAGTTAAAATAACCTTCCTAAACAGATCATGCACAATAAAATTTTTCTGCGCTAATTTATTGCCAGTTAGGATACTCCCTGCAGTTCACACAACCAAATATTTTACTTCCACATAGCCATCAGAGCGATCAGTAAATTCTTGCCTGGCACCCATTTCGATACGAAGTTCGTTTGTGTGATCTAGGTCATCTTTGGCCTCTATGAGCTCTTGGTAAGTTCTCATTATATCAGTCTGTGTTGGAGGCCCTACCCACAACCCTATGAGCACCAGGTTGATCCGTGTTATGATTGACCTTTTCATTACATAGCTTGCATTTCAAAGTTATTTGTCATGTAAAAAAGCGTGCATATCTAATAGGTGTGTATTCTTACTAACAGAACTGAGCGTGCACCGGTTAGAGAAGCACGTCATGAGGATTTCCATGGTGGCTGCTTTTTCAGATGCAACCTTCAATCACTTTTTTGTGACACCTTTGTGTTAAGGGCCGGTGAGGGAGCTATATGAGCCATTGGCTGAGTAGCTTTGGCAATGAATTTCATTACAAGTATTTTCACGCACTTGATTCTACACCAAAGATTTCCAAAGAAGCCTGTGCCTCATTAACCGTAAAGAGGCAATGCTCCGCCTGCTTGGTAATAGCAATAAAGTAAGTGGGGTTTTTCGTATTAGTAATAAGTATTACTGGGACTCTTATTTCGTTTTGCGAATGCCAATTCAAATACTTAGTTTGTATTGGTTGAATTCTATGCTCTTGTCGTGTCTATCTCTAAAATATACTTCGATTGACTGGAATGAGCGTTTTATCATTTGGTGAGGCTTGTCGTCCTCCAAAATTTTCTGAAAAGTATAGGGTCTAAGCCACCTTGACTGAGAAATTTCCTGTGCCATGTTGTTCTGGTATACAAAAAGACCTTTATTTAAGAGAGTATTGAAATTCGGTGCTATTATTAGGTTTCCTAATATAGTCTAATGCCTAAGAGAAGCATTTTAGTTCTCTACTCATTTCAACTTCACACGCTGGATTCTAAAATATCTTGCTCGGTTTAAAACGACCCATACCTCGTCGTAACTTCAGCATATTCCACAGCTTGGTTTAGTAGCCTAATGCCATTTCCTTGTTGCTGTGTTTCGTCGAAACCATCTCCAATGGTCCCATGCTCTCAAAGATTTTGAGCCAGCACATCAAGTTACTTGTCTTCATCGGATGATAGTGGTTCAAAACTTGACTGAATTTTTATTGATAGTGTTGGTGGCATTCTAGTAGTTTGTAGTATGGATTCTTTAGATCTACCTGTTTGACCCCTAGCAATGGTCGAATGGTATCGGAAAACTTCGAAAAGGCTACCCCCAGCTACCGAAGCCAATCGTGGAGCTCTACAGCTTCATGTGGAAACTTTCCTTTGAAGCCTCGCGAGGCCTGTTTTAACGAGATAGCAGATAGCTCATACGAGGTTACCTTTTTGCTTATCGGCTCGACCAACAAACGCATTGCAGAAACGTAAACGCATACAAAGCCCTAGGTTCTCCAGGTACGACTAAAATCTGCTATTCCCAAAGAGCCAATCGAGTTCAACCCGAAAAAGAGATACAATTTCATTAGTGATAATCTGATAGAAGAGGCAAAGCGGTCAAATTATTTAGGCCATCTGAACAGGGATGGGATTCACCATGACTACACTACTTTCATCTTACGTTCTCATTGGTCCTGTGGAATAAGAGATTCACGGAAACAGCGTTTACAAATAAACTACATGTGTCTTTTTCGGTTCGCAGACGAGAAAAAAGCATTCCACAGCTTAGGTTGTCAAATTATAGCCAGTGTCATAGATTGCTTTATGAAGGTCAATAATAACGAGTGAAAAATATAGACCTTCTGACCGGATTTATCTCACGCACATTATATCGATTCACGTCTGAGATTTAGATTCGGAGAGTGGAGCCTCATATATCAAAACTCAGCCGAGGTATAAAAATAGTAAACATATTAGGACATGCTGTTAAGCTTAATGGCAATATAAACAAACGCGGCGTCAATCGAACCAATTGGGTCTAATAGGAGAATTTATATTCTGGGGTGAGACCCAGGGGTGCTTGGGATGTTTGGCCCTTCTGGTCCTAAAAATGAACTCGTAGATCTGGGATCCGTGGAGATTATCAAAGTTCTTGCACCCAAAGGAGGTATTTTTCAAAATTAATATGGCTTATTACTCTTTCCATTGACACTTCCATAGGACGGCTCATCTAGTGACTACGACAAGGGAATATTGACGGTCTCTCTGGGGATGGGGTGAGGGAAGAGCTAGAAGTTTTTATTCACGGACTATTGAAACGTCTTGAAGCTCTATTTGCATCTTCTTCACGTACATAAATATTTAGCAAACACTACTGAAGGCGAGGATGATTTTATACTTGAATGTGGAAGACCCGTATCTTCTCCTGGCGCTTCCTTTAGTAGATGTGTAATTGGTAATCATAAAGCAACGTTCTCCCCCACTGTCCACAGCTCCGAGATTCAGTGCGTCAGGTTAGGTTATACCAAACAATAAAGGCAGATGATAGATGCCCTTGATGAAAAGTGAATACATTACAACTGTGCCACAAAAAATGTATCGGCATATATTAAAAATTTCTATCAGTAATTAGTATGAGTAAACACTGTGCTAGTATGGTCCATCGTGCTATTACATTGGTTTAAGGCACCGAAGTCGGTGCTACAGGCTCGAATCCCCTTACTATCAAATATCTTTTTTTTTTTAAATTTTTATTACAAGGTGAATCAATACACTTGGTAATTTTAATTAACGATAAGAATTTGATTGACGTCAAAACTTATACATACTTTCTTTTTAATTAAGTTTGAATAAATTAATTATCATGGTTTAATAGTGACTTAAATTTTTTTGGTTTTGTTTATTTTTTTTTTTTTTGGAAAAATTAATTTTTATGTCTTCCGACCAACAGCTCAAGCACAGGGACAAACACTCGGTTTTGGGTGCATTTACGACGGTGGCGAGTTGAAGAGATTGATCGCTAAAGGGAGATTCCAGCACCGAGTTTTTCTTATGAAGGAATGGCGTGTATTTCGCTGCCCTCTCTCAACCAATTCTTTTTTTGTGTCCTAGTGGATGTTTATGCTTTTTTTCTACATTTTTGCCGGTTTTTTCTTCTTGTTAGGGTGGTATTTTCGAACTTATTCTCAACCTGAATAGAAATGGTTTTTACTTATGATGCCATGTTCAAGGGGCTTGCTGACTAGGTCTTCAATCGAATTGAGCTTGTTCTCTGTGCGAAGGCGGATCTGGTTGTGTTTTTGATCTTTAATCTTAACCGACTAGAGGCAAACTTCGTGCCAGCACTTATGCACCCGGCAGCAACTTCCATGATGATTGGGACTGTAGCTGCTACGATCAATGTCGCTAAGAGGCCTGTTCCAAAGTCATCCAAAGCGACGCCTTTCACAGTAGCTCTGATATCAAAAATGTTGATAAAGTTGAAAATCCGAGTATATTTGTTCACAAGGCTTTCACGGGAGTCAATCTCGGCCTTTAGCTCGTTTTTAAGGCTCAATCGCATGTCTGCCTTAAACTTAGGCATAGTATGTTTTTCGTTTAATAAAAGTTACAGCTGAGATTATATACTTTCTTTATGTTGAACTTAAAAGGATCGATTCTTTAATATGATCATTTGGCCCCATAAATACTACGTTACCCCTACACCTGTCCTTTGATCATCTTTGATAATCATTGCCCCATCGTAGCCACTAGTTGAGACGTCTCACAGAAGAGTCAATAAAGGAGATAAAAATAAAGCCACCTTACTTCGAAAAATACCACTATTGGGTGAAAAATTTAATTTTTTCGCCAGATCTTGGTAAATTTTTAGACCAGAAGCACTGGAAGTTACAAGTAACTTCCAGTGCTTCTGGTCTAAAAGTTTAAAAATTTCCCAAGTTACATTTAGGGTTGGAAGCACCGAAAGATTAAAACTCTTCTTGGTCAATTTTAGGAACAAAAACACGGGACAGTACCCAATTAACGTTTTTTCCTTTAGAACTCAAGTCTCCTTTAGGTCTAATTGGTTTCATTGGGTTGTGTTTGTTTATAGTCCCATCAGGCTTAATATTATGTCCAAATATGTTCACCATTTCTCATATCTCGGCAGCGTTTGAGCCCCCACTCTCTGCATCTAAATCACAAACGTGGATTGATATAAGGTGTGTGAGATAGATCAAGTATTAGGGGTCTATATTTTTCATTAGTCGCGTCGTTATAGACCTCCATAAAGCCATCTATGGTACCAGGGGTGATTTGAAAACCTAAGCTGTTTACAGAATTTTTGCCCGCTGGGAACCAAAAGAGACACATGCAGTCCATTTGTAAACGCTGGCGCCTTGTCTCTCCAATTCCACAACACCAATGAGATACGAGGATGAGCGTAGCTTTGTCGTGGTATCTCCTATCTATGATCAGGTGGCCGAAATACTTCGACCGCTCTGCTTCTTCTATCAAATAACCCACAATGAGAATAAAAATAAGTAATATTACTTATTGGGTAATAACCAAGATAAATATTTGGAACCATTTTCGTGAACTTTAAAAATATGCAAACCTATAATAACCTTTCATATCTCAAAGATTTCCCAACAGTTTTTTTCTAATCTTTCTCTTTATGTTCCTCTAATAGCGCCTATAATCGCTATAGCTGCTTTGTAACGATTGAAAATCTTTAATGCAATACCTGTGAGAACAGAATCTGCTAAAAAATAATTTTCCCTTACTAAAATGAGTGGAAAAAGCTAAATTCATCTATCAAAAAACTAGAGACTATTCTTTCATTTCAAAAAAGCTTTACTAAAATTCATCCGGTGAAATGCAGTTGATGTTATCAACTTAAATAAACCCACAGGTTTAACATTACTCGCCACTTTAATTTCGCTTAATTTCAGCCGTCTGAACAAACACAATTTTAACCAAAATTTGAATTAAAATCTATCAAACTGAAAAAGGTTTTTCCAAGACTGTGTTCATGCATGTCTAATGAAAGTCTGCAATAAATTTGTAGAAGTGGTTATTAGTTATACCCTAGGCTGAATCACCATTCTATAATAGATAATGGAAGATGAAACAGGGAGCCCTCTAACTTCTCAGAAAAAATGGGTTATAGTTAAGTGACCTTATCACTACGTTGAGACTTTAGAATTGCTAGCATGAGATAAAAGTAATGTCTTCTGTTTCCTTTGCATAATTTGATATAAGTTTATTCATGCGAAATTTTTAAATAGTAAAAGGTTGAACCTCTCCAAGATTCAGTTTCTATGTAAGATTATAGTGAGTTTAGACAGGAACCGGAAGAGTGTAACATGTATAATTTCATAAAATTTTAAGCGTTATTTTCTATTTATATCTGTAAGAATTCACATTGTCAAATATGACATGGGCACAATAGGAATTAATGGCGTAAGATGGAGCATTAGCTGTGTCTTGAAATCGAATAAACTATCCTAACCACAAAAAAAAAAAAAAAATCTAAGAGATTTTTAGTGGCAAGTAGTAGCGAAATTACCATCAAGTGCTGCAATAATGGATACTTGTAAGAAAATTTATTATGTGCATCAAAAGTTCTTCGTTTGCTTTTCTTATGTGTGAAGTTGACGAGTTTTATTTTTTAGAAAACATATCTATTGAAACTTAACAAAAAAAAAATTCGGTTATACTGCAACTAACTTACAATATCAATATCAAGTCTTGCACTGCTGTCAAATCTTTTTAGTTTTTTTTTTTTTTTTTTTTTTTAATTAGCCATTTGTGATACAAAGGCGCGAACTTTGCCGTAAA
>JAUZNK010073361.1:11280-30367 GCA_035046665.1 Euphysa ruthae | reverse complement strand
AAACTAAAAAGATCGATTGAAATCATTAAAACCTTATATAGATTTAAGTAACGATATAAACAGTTTCAAATTTTTAAAAACTTTATCACTTATTTGATATATTCCAGAATATTGCCAAACATAAATATTTTAGGTTGCAAAACAGCAGTTTTAATTTTCTTCTGCAAATTTGTTTAGCTTCATTTTGGTTAAGAAACTATTAAGTAATATTTTGTGGTTCAATTAACTTCGCCAAAGATTTGGTCAAAATTTTTTAGGGAAATAAAAAGAAAAAAAAAATTTCTAGATCTTTAAGAATCTGTTTAATAATTCCTTTAGAAATTTTAACAATGTAGTTTGCTATGGCCAACTTTGAATACCCATCATTTAGTAATTCAATAAACAGAAACAAATTACTTTCAATCAGTTTCATAATATCTATCTTCTGTTTATATAAATTTATCTGCTTTTTTCATCTTTTTTGAACGTAAAATCTGTCGCAGAACTTTGTTTTTCTTTACCATGTGATACCCTGCAAATTTTAACCGTTTTGCGTTTTGTTTGTTACATCGTTGCAAAGTGTAAGCACCCTGCACCATGTCTAGTTTTTCATATATTAAGATGGTATTTTTACGCCCAATATTCAAACTGGCTACTACATCATACACACCAAATTTTAGAGTCGAAAACGATACATAAGTTACTTTTGGTAGGGGGTCCCAAATTGTCCCATTAAAGCTTTCATTCGCATTCTGCGTCTTGTCATGCAAGCACTTTTCTAATTCAGAATCTTTGCTTAACTCTTCAAATACTTTTCTGATTTTATAAACAATTGGTAATGGAAGGCCTGGGCCTGGTTTGTACAAGCTTGTGTTATTTGCTATATCAGTGTTGTATTTACACCAACTGCTACTTCCGGTAAGGCAATGTGGAAAGTCAGTTATTTGATTTTGAAGAACCAACATGAAACAAACTAGCTAAAACACCTGCTTTCATTTGTTTTAATTGCCCAAAATTTTGTCTGACTGCAACTCCTACAAAGTTTTGTAACAGATCAATTGTCGCATTGGTTAAACAACCATGACCACCAAGTCCTTTCTCCTTTTTTTTATAGTTACGTAACCGTTTACCTACACGTTTCTGGTAGTGTCCAACACATTCTAATTTATTAACTGTGACTCCAGTGTAAGAATCCTTTACACTAAGGTAACTTTTACTATCACCATCATCTAAAATGTTTGCACATCGTAAATTATGTTTGTTGATTGAGCGATTAAAAAAACGCTTTGCACCCTCTTTTTCCATCCCACCAGCACTACCTTTATAATGTATAAATGTATGAAATTCGTTTTTGTAATTACAAGTCAAAAAACAGTCAAGAACAAAATATTATCAGCAAGTGTCGAGGTTAAACTATCACATTTTGGACATAAGAGCATGCTAAATACATTTGACAAAATTGCAGTGTCTGTAAATTCTATAACCAGTTATTTGATCAGTCGCTTTTGGAGTGGATGTTCAACTTTTTTTTGAAGACACTGAAGCTACAGATAAATTAATTGATTCGTTATTTACAGAAGAATTGAATGATTCATTATTTATAAGCGGGGTTTAGAGGTGCTTGACTCAGCAATATTTACAACAGGAGCAGCAGGAGTAGATGTGTTATTTACAGGAACACTTTCGTCATTACCATCTTGAGGTTTTCTTCCATGTAATCCTCTTCTTTTTCTTAATACTTTTGATCTTTGTTTCACTCTACAAGTTTTAACCATTTTTATAGCTGGGATACTTGTAGAATACAAGTTTAGCACTAGCTTTCAGCTTTAAAAACAATAATTTGTCTTGATGAACCAAGCTAATATAAACATATACTTCACGAATAAGCACATGCCGCTCTCCCAAGCAGAGTTTATTTATTATTGCCCAAATAATGACTTTTTATAGGGTTATATACCGTTGCTATGGCCGTTGCTAAGATGGCTGTTTTAGAGTGGCCCTTAGAAAAAAATGAAATTTTGGGCATTTTTACAAATATTTTTGGCAAGAAGGTGTTATTTCAGTATTCTACATACATTAAAGTGTCTAAAAACAATAAAAAATTTTTTTTCAAAAATTTAGGGGGGATTTATCCCTTAAGTATTTCTTTAAACGAATGTAAATATAACAGCCGATTCGCATCTCTTTCAGCTTCAATGGAATCCAATAAGATAAATGCTATTTCCATATATTCGAATCAAAATTTGAATGTTTCTCTTTAAGCATCCTTCTGCAGCAAACAACTTTAAGTGAGGCTGGGACGCTGCAACTTGCTTATAATTTAGCAATGGGTATATGTCCTTTACATATTCGTGTAATCGTAACTTCTGATTGATATTCTTCAGTTGACCAATCACCTATGAAAACTTCCGCTGCTTCGTAAAACTTCAAGAATTATTTCCAGATGTTACCTTTATAAAAATTTGGTGTTACCTTTATATAAACTATGGAAAAAAATATCAATGTGTTGCAGAATGGAATAAGTTTCTTCCTGAGATCATAGAAACATTTACAAATATGAATTACGAAACTGAGGAGAACTTTTTAAATTTGAGTAAAATAAAGTTTTACAAACTTCTTCAAATTGTTTTGAAATAAATATAATATATTAATCAAATTTTATTTATAGGCTACATTTCTTTTCTTAACTTACATTTTATCATTCTCTCTCACTTTACCTTTCTGCTCTGTTTTTTATATTTTCAATTTACCTTTTTTCACCTTCTTCTTCTTCTTTTTCTTAATTTTTTGTTTTCTTTTTATTCGATGGCAAAAAAGTTTATATTAGTGTAATAGTTTATGTATAAGAGAGTCACTCCTTATTGTTAAGCGATAGCTCATGACTGACTATATTCCACATATGTACTTAACTATATATACACTAATTTAAATAATCATGGAATTTTAAATTTTATGTGGAAAAAAACGAATATATATTCTTATATATTGTTATGCAGATGTGGATATTCTCCAAACTGCTGATCCATCCAACATTTAAATGAATCCAAATAAAGCCGCGTGCTACTTTCAAATACTTATTTATGAGCATACACACCACGATTATAGTGTTTTCCTTTCATTTTTCCAGCAATGTGATTTCTCCCATATATAAAAGATTCTTCTAAGGTCTCTTCGAATCCTGATCCTGAAATTATTACATCTTAACGTTTGTTTAACAAAAAAAAATATAAGTTTTACCGAGGAATTTTTTTGTTATATGAAAACCTCCTATTCGAACAACCACATTATCTAATCTATCAGCCATCCATTCTACTTCCTTCGCAAAAGCATAAACTGCTTCCTCGCAGCTTAAGATTTCTGGATAATATCCTATTCGATTCATCATCTTTTTAACACTTACCGAAACTGTGAACACAACGTCTTTACTGGTTGGCGCGGAGGGCACTGTTCTACACTTTCCAAGTATAGCAGAAGTGAAATTTTACAAGTTAGGAATAACTGAAACCGTGGCCCCTTCAAAATTAAAATACTTCAATGCAATGTGTCTTGATATACCCGAAATGTGGTTTTTATTAGCATACCTTTTCCTCTCCTGATTAGCAAACTAATTTGTAATGTCTAGTTTAGAATCGCCAAAAATATGTAACAGATGCTCCTTTGATACTTTTAAATAACGTCGTCTTTTCCCACTTGTTTTTATTTCAAATACTTTATCGCTAAATGTTCTGACAAAGGATATTGATACAGCACAGTATTAATAATATGCTGCGAAGTGTTTTCTTGCATATAGTTACTATTGTCGATTGTAGCCTGTGTAAAGTAACCTTGCTTTATGTTTATCGGAACAGTGCTTACCTTAACGGTATTTAATTTCGCCTTTTCGCCAAATTAAGTACCAAAAAATTCGTAAAAATCGTGATACGCGTTATTAAATACCGGCGAAATATTTTTTTCTCCTTAAAGAAAATGGCAGTTTCTATGAAAAAATTGTTAATTTTAGGTCAGAGGATGTGAAAAATAAAAGTCATTTTTTGTTTAGTTGCTATCTTCAATAATTACAACTTCATTGGCTTTTTCTGCAGAAACAGTTTTTTTGAGCACCAAAGTCCTTACAGTCACGACTGTTAACGATTTTCCTGCTTTCTGTCTTCTTACCTTTTGTTTTCTGTTCCATCTTGTTCCTTGGATTACCAAGTATCGCATTTGTTTCAGAAAGGACCAAGAAAGATCCAACTATTTTTTCTTCTTTTGACTCGACATAAAGCTTTCGAACCAATTCGAGATATTTTTCCGGGACAAAATGGGACCTTACTGACCTCATTCGACATTTTCACAGTCACTACACACGGGATTTCTAACCCACCTTGAACCAAAGAAAATCTGTAATGTTCAGCGGTTAATTTTACGTATACTCGCCCTCTATAATCTAAAAGAGACTTCGTACTACGAGAAATCTCCATAGGCAAATTAGGTCTTTGAAACAATGGTACTAGTCTTTATGGCAAAAACAATAAGTGGATTTCCTTCCTCGTAAACACAAACTAGTTTCTTTTCTTTCTTCGGATGCAATATATTTTGGTAATAACGAAATAATTTTGGTAATAACAGCACATGTAAAACTCACTTCTTTGTTATAATTAGCAACCATAATTGACTTTCTTGATTATTTGTAATTTTTATACGTATGGAAGCAAACAGACGTTTGGCGTGTGTAAACATTGAAATGATTTGACTAGTTCAAATATCAAATGTAAATTTCACTAGAATACATTTATACGTGCAAACATTCGAATGAAAAAGTTAGGAATGGTTTAATCGCGTTGAGTCGTTCTAGTAAGTGGAAGCTTGGTCAGGATTTAAAGTTTCAGCATGTCAATAATTAGACAGTTAGCAAAGTTCACAAACAAAAGACAAAAAGACCAAGTAAAATTAGAAGAGGAAGCGGAAATGACTGAAAATACGGATAGTAATAATGGTAAGTACGCAACAACTGCTGAAGTATGCACACTTTTTTATAACAATCACGAGGCTCAAATTTCCTCAAAAATAAGAGTTTTCTGAGAGGCCATCCATAAAGTACATACGCTCAGCAGGGGGAGAGGGTCAGACCAAAAGCGTACATCCTATATGATATTACCAACTTTTCCTAACACAAAAGCGTACAAAGGGGGTAGGGGAGTAAAAAAAAATCGCAACTTCGAGGGAGCGTACTTTATGAATGATCCCTAAGAATCTTTTTTAGGCTGGTTTTTTCTGTACATTTTGTAAAATGTCGTTGAATTAAAATATTAATAGGTTGAAATTTCTGGGATTATCATATGCGTTGGGTTTGTGTGCGTGGGTTTGTAAATAATTCCTGTGGCGGCTGAATGTCTCTTAAATTAAAAAATTAATCTGCAGTAAAGAATATTTCAGCTGATACATAAGAATCATTTAAGAATTTCATGAGACTGGAATCAGAAAAACTGCTCAAAC
The DNA here is from genome assembly GCA_035046665.1 of Euphysa ruthae. NCBI lineage: Eukaryota > Metazoa > Cnidaria > Hydrozoa > Anthoathecata > Corymorphidae > Euphysa > Euphysa ruthae. Next base: position 24,913 of record JAUZNK010073361.1, on the reverse strand, counting down.
GAATTTATGTAATTCTTATAAAAAAAACTGTATATCTATACAAATATAAGAAATATATTCATTTTTACGTTATTTTTTATTAAAAAATATTTCTTGCAGAAAACAATTCCTTTTTGTTAATATAATGCTAAATTTCTCGTTAAAATACAACATAATAAATGAATAGAGTTAAATCCATGCCATTTTATCTCCTTCGAAGACCTCAAACATGTGGTGTTTTTATGCAAAAAAAAGATACTTTTCAACATTTAACGGACCAGAAAAATTACCAATATTTCATTGGTTGATCATAATTTATGGAAAATAAATATCCAATCAAATTGCAGAACCGAAAGCAGAACAATTAAAAAGTCACATGCTAAAAATAAGCCAATAGTGCAACATGAATAATAGAACTGACATATTTAGAACTTTGCAAGTTGAAATAGCCTCCTTAACTTCCTCGAGAATCTAAGCCATTGAATACTAAATGACAACGCACATTACTTCTTTATAGCCAGGACGCAACTAAAAGGGAGAATAGTCTTGGTGAAGTAGTTCACTCGAGTGTCGTGGAACACTTTGAAAGTGCTCAAGCTTGCAAAAGAAAAGCATATCGGAAATACACAAAACAAGAGCAAGTTGGGCTGTAGTACGTCATTTAAATTTAAAAAAATTGAATAAAAGTACAGTCAGAGAATTCAAGAAGAAGTACACAATTGAGCTAAAAAATGCAAGAATTCAAAAACGATTTTTCAGACGAATGTATTTTATTCGCAGGTTTGGTACAACCGGAAAAATAAAAATAGTTAATATTTATCCATGACATTGTTTCAAAGGTTGAAAAGTACAAAATTCCACAGTCAATGATATTGAATTTAGACCAAACGCCTCTCAAATACGTTCCTTGTGGCAAAACAACCTTAGCAAAACAAGGTTCATTCCGATAACTGGAGTATCAGACAAGCACATGATAACTGCAACGTTTACCATTTTGTTGGATGGTCAGATTCTACCAACGCGGCTTATTTACTCCAGGAAAACGGAAAGAAGTATCCCAAAAGGTGTATTGAGTGCAAACCCGAAACACTTCAGCAACGAAGATATCATAATCCCATATATCAATAATGGCTAGTGTTGGATGTAAAAAGACCCGCTCTTTTGATATTGGAAGTTTTTAAAGGAAAAACGACGTCAGGGATGATGTAATTACTTAAGAAAAATAATATGTTTCTTATGAAGGTTCCGGCAAATATGAGAAATCTTTATCAGACACTTGACCTAACTGTGAATGGTTACGCTAAGAGTCTTATAAGGAAAAAATTTACTGAATGTTTTGCCAGTAAAATAGCCAATGCTTTGGATGAAGGTAAGCAGCCTGATGAAATCAATGTTTCGTTACAATTAACAACTACAGAAGGTCACAATGTGATTCTAAAGGGATGGGAGAAAGACGGAATCGAAATGGAATGGATAAATTTACCACCACTCAATCCGTATCACTAGATATTTCCACTAGCTCTAGCAAGTCTACCAAATAATGAAGTGATCCCACTAGTTGATCGATTGCAGGTAGGTCAAACGGTTACAGACCTTGATAACGATTCTGGAAGTAATTGGGGCGAAGAAGTTGAGAACTGAGAAGAAAGAACCTTTTTGGACCTTTTTGATAACGAATTGTAGATCTAAATTTTCATAAAAAAAAATCATGAAATTTTTCTATTCTTTTCTCCCATCGAGAAATTAAGTAACTGCGAATTACGTTTGCATTTTCAAATCGCGAAATTAAATACCTGCGAAATGCAAATTTTTAGGCAAACGCGAAATTAAATACCTTCAAGGTATAGCCTTTCCCGTTCTCATTAATAACATCAGCCCAATAATAACATCAGCCCAATAATAACATTAGCCCAATAAGATTCAATATTAAGCTTTTCAAAGTAGCTAATGTTATCTCCTTGTTCATTTAGAAACAGAAAAAACTCCTTGTACGTAATGAACTTTCCATTGCCATTGCGTGTTAAACTTGTTTTGGCACCTTTTTATTTCCATTCGAAGTAATATATATTAATGTTTGAGCTAAACTGTATGTTCGCAGTGTCTTTTTATTTTGCTTGCCACAAATCCTTTCAAGAAATTGATATAACTTTGGAGGAACTATTTGTTCCACTTTAGCAATACTAATATCATCCGGGTTTAAAGGCTGACTTTTTGCACCTTTCAAATTATTATTTATATCTCTTATAGCATCAGCAGCATGTTATAACTAGCGTAACCCTTCGTTTCTTTTACATATTGATTTACGTTTTCAGAATCTCCTTCTAACTGGACATTTGAGCGTTTCGTATCACTCATCGTGTTAATAATATCTTTAACATTAATGGTATTTTTTTGCATCTACTTCTGTAATTCCAATATTTACTAAACGTTCTTCATATATTTCATATAAAGTATCAAATCCCGCCCTGCGTAGATCATACAAGATCAGATAAAGAACTGTGATGCTGATTAATTGAGGTGGCTAGTTGTGCGTTGTCATCTTTCCTGAATGCATCCTTAGTATAAATTTCATTCAGGGCTGAGTGCAAAGTAAGATTTACAAAGTACATGATTTTTTTTCTCTTAGTTGCATACATTTAGTATACAAATATAAACCGAGTGAAAAAATTGTAGGACGATTTCCAGTCACGCTTAAATTTATTCATTGAATCAACTTAAAAGAAATGTATAAGTTAGTCCAATTAATTGGAGGTCCAGTGTGTAGAGGAAGATTGTGACGATTGATATTTCATAGCGATTCTTCGCTCTGTTTATTTCTTTTCCATTTGAATGAACTATAACAAGGTTTGTGACAAGCAGCGTTGTTTTTTATTAGATTGTCACAAGTAAAGGCATTTAACGTATTCCATGATTAAACAAAATAAACTTCATTGTATGTCTGTAATTTTGATATCATATCCAAAATTTTTAGCTTGTGGTTCTGTGACAAAATAAATTTAAGAAACTTAAATGTTAATTTGACAATACAAAAGTTATATCCATTCCTTTTTAAACATAGAAAAAGTGGCAATGAATTTGCTTTTGATGCTAGAAAATTATAAGCATGCAAATTTAAATATTTTTTGCGTTAGTCCCCCTCCTCCAATATACCCCAATCCTGATGGGGGAGGAGATTATCGGAGATAATAATGATTTAACTTTCTCAACCCTGTCACTTACACCTTTTGTACCATTGCCATGACTTTATTTTCTTATGTTCAAAACTCTTAAAAGACTACTTAGAAAAATATTTAAAGATCCTGATATAGTGGACATTTATAATCCAAATACCCTATGCCTTGATTGGAAAAAAAAATAAGCTTAGGAAATACGGTATGTGCAGTGCACTACCTGTTTTCAACCATATAAAAGCACTCCTAATTTATCATGTATCTTTTTTCCAGCTTGTTGCTCTTGGCATATGGTGCAGTTAGAAAAGTGAACTAGAGGCTGATTTAGAAATTTATTTAGGTGGTATATAGAAGGTATAGTGACACTACTGTAGCGCCCTATGGGTGCAATCATATTCAACTGGGGGTTTGGTGGGCGTTTTAAGCTTCAAAACAGATCCAACGGCTTTTAACAGTGTCTCTGACCTCAGATAGTCTTAAACTGAGCTTAAAAAGGAGCATTTTTTCTATAACAATTCTAAAAAACATACACTAAAAAATTACTCGGAAACATAAATTTCATATAAAATATCAGTTTTTAAGTATTTTAACTATCAATCAGTTTTGAGTTTCAGAGGAAAACTTATAATATCAGGAAATATTTGCTATTATATTAAAATCAGAGTGTTTAATTTATATATATATATATAAATATATATATATATAGTTGAAAAAACTCTAAATTTATTTCTTTGGCTTTCTTAATAGCGAGCACGAAGGGAGACAAACTGGACGAAATCATAATCTACATGAGGAGTTGGCAAAATGATAGGACGTTTGACTACGGAACGAAAGTTCACCAGTTCGACTCCCACCTCTGGCGAAAATTTACTTTCCATATTATCTCTGAGTTTCTGAGCGAAACTCATTGCGTAATGCAACGCTAACTCAATTTGGTTGGGTTGTTTGGTTGAACGAATTTCTTAGACACAAATGGGTGTTCTAAGTACTTCAAGAATCGCCACGTGGTTCTAGAAATATTTTCTCGGCAATTTGTTGGTTGCCCACGTTAAATATAACATTATCATTCTCTCAATCTCACATGCACTATGCATCGATTGCGCATCAATCACACTCTCTGAGCTCTGAAACATTAGCGTTTTCTTAAAAGATATCTTTTTATTTTACGGGAATAGAATAATTGCCGATGTTTTTTAGAAAAGTTTTCATTCTGCTGATTAAGAATCTTTCGGTTCTGGTTCGGATTAAACATTATTGTCACCAAAACTCACCACCTTGTTCTAGAAACTTGTTTAATGAGGAGCTGATAAATGCGAAAATTTAAAAATCACAGTTGCGAGGGTAGTGAAAATTAATTTATTGCGAGAACCGAAAAAACACAGCTTAACTTAAAGAGACTAGTTCACTTCGGGCCTCATGTGAAAAGCCTCTAAGCCCAAATCGTTATGAACATCACATAATTAGTCGGGATTGTAAGATAATTAATGAAAAAAACTTAGGAAAAAAGTAAATTTTCACTATTTCTGACATCAGGAGAGAAATATTTTAAACAAGAAACAAATCTCCATCTTCCCCATGAGTGTCTTTATAACTTGATTCAATGTCTTCAAAATCCTAAAACTGAAGAAAATAATAATTTTTTAGTAATTTATATATAGAGAAATATAATCTGCACTTGTAAAAAAATGATATTAAACGTAAAATAAATGACTGTTGTAGATTTCCAGAAATATAATACACTTTTTCATGAGCTCAAAAAAAAAATTTTTAAATGATATCATTTTTCAAGGTTCTTTTTATGAAAAATGTAGCGGTAAAGAAAGCAAACTTATAAGATTGTACAGGGAAAACTTGCAAAAACTTTTATATCTTTCAACTTGGATGCATTTTTACGGCGAAACTTGAATCTTCTATCAGCATTAGCCACAAATTTGTTAAGATTTCTCGTTATTTTCTGAGATGGGGTACTTGTGTATTGTTGACAGTAGACTCAACAGGTTACAGCCTTGTTGTTACAATCATCTCTATGAAATCTACCACAAGCTGAAATATATTTGAAGCCATTCCTGCATGTGTATATATTGGTTCCACATTCATTTTTCGATGCGGTTTACATTTGCATCGGATAATTTTCAGTAAATCTGTGGGTACAATTTCCTTGTCTGTTGATATTGGCTTGATGCCCATCATTTAACTCCCATCCCACTCCTTTGGGCCTAGGTTAGATGTCAAGCTCGTCAAGCATCTTCCACTCAATCACCTGCAGATGGACACGGAGACCATGATAATGAACTACTCGTTTTGAAGGTGATAGCTTTTCAGGCTCAAGCCATATCAAGATACTTGAATACCTAAAACGTAGGGTTAATAAACATTGTATTTCAATGCTTAGTATCTTATGTAATACGGTTTTCGTAGGCAGATATGAATGTTTGCCACAGAGTGCATACCTTAAGTGTATTCAATTGCGCGGTTATAATTTTTAAGAATGTCGCAACTTACCCAAAACTCGTGAAAATAAGCTTATCAAAGGTATAAGTAGATGCGGTTGTGATGAAATTTCATATGACAACGAAACAATGAAGATAAGTTAGTTTACTTTAAGAATCTAAACACACCCAATTCGTGAAGAATCGCAATCTCCGAAACTGTGTGAAGAATGAGTTGACCTAATTATTATTAATGAGAACATTTTCCATACACTATATTAATTTGCATAATGAGCATTACACCAAAAAATGTGATATTTTGTTCAAACTACAGGTAGTTTAGTACCCTTGAAAGTTAAAAACGGCTACTTTATTGCAGTTTAGGTAACTAACCTTAGTTTGTTTAATTAAGAATCTGAATTTATACCATAAAGTTTAATGAATGCAGCCAGACCAATGGTGTATAAACTGCTCTGTATTCAAAAAAACATACACAAGTTTCCATGAGAAATATTATACATTCTTTTCCGACTCAGTTGCAGTTTTACCCCAAAGTTAAAGCAATAATAGAAAAGGTTTGAGGGTTTTGACAGCTTTTTTGCTCGAAAAATGTCTACAGATATTGCAAGAGATCGACGTGTTTGGTATTCAAGCTAAACAATAAATTTTATATCGAGACAGTTATCACTCGCAGATAATGTGCCCAGACATTCTACGACGCATTAAATTTGTTTTTGCAGAACTTTTAGAGAACTTTAAAAACTGATTGCCTTGCCGGCAACTAGCATCTTTACTATTCTCATTGCACCGATGATGGGTGCAGTATTTGTCGCACGCCTCTCTTTTCTCTCAAGACAACGTTTCTTATGGAAAAAGTAGTTATGGCTGTTATTAATGTTATACACGAATCGCCCAGGTTAGTATTTCTTGTCAAGAAATCTTGACAATCTACGGACAAATCAGAGTTTCTTTTCAATAATGCTTGCGAAGTATGGCACTTCAAATCAATATTCAATACAATACGCATTTTCAAATTCGGTCTTCAAAGCTTTATTTCTTCTCTATGACCCTATACATTTATTCAAGAGCATCCAAAAAAAAAAAAGTCAAAGCTTTCGTGATCCTGGAAGTCAACTTTTTTTTAAAAGTGCCTTTAGTTGTAAATAATTTCAACGGAATGACGGCTGCGCCTTTGAAAATGCATCTTTATGACGAAACGTCAATTTTTTTTTCACTACGCTACACGAATTTATAACAAACTAAATGTAAAATCACCATTCGATGGCGTGTAACTGAATGACTCAAGCCGGTATATAATGTTGGATGCAATTTACTTGTGGCTTCAATATTTGCTCGATATGATTGACCCATTTACAAAAATGGACCCCGAAAGTTACCAAGTACAATGCGCAACAAAGTGTTAACTGAATGCACCAGTGAGGCATTGGTCGTGATCCTAAGGGGCATCGTTTCACTCACCAAGTATTACTTGAGTAAGGACTGTCGTACGTTATGCTTGGACAAATGCAAAGTGATCGTATTGAGGGAGATTTCGGGATTTACCGTCAATCGGCAGGCGGAAACTACTATATTTCACTAAAAATGGTATTAAATGGACTTAAACTACAGACTAAACTAATCAAAAATTTAATTTGTACTGCACTTGTACTTCTCTGAACACGAGCTTAATTGCTTCGAAGAATGTTTTGATAAGGTGAAAGAGCTGACTGACTTAGAACGAGGCCCTGCCGCCTATATTGCAGGATACATTACTCGAAAAGGTTTTTAAAAAAATCTTTTTTACCGGTCGCTATTCATGCAGCTTATGTAAAAAAATGTGAGTTTCTCCGACCTGTGAAACTTGGCGCAATGTCGTTACCGCTAAAATCAATATATGAGCTATTACTTTATGAAATGCGCAAAGAAAACAATACGAGGTTTTTGTGAACTATATGCCACGATATGGTTCGAAGTCGAAAAACCTGAATCTGTAATCAGCCGCCTTGTGAATTGCTCCTCGAAGGCCAACAGTATTAAGAAAACCAAATCAGTGAAAAGAAACAAAGCTGAAAAAAAAAACCAAGCGAAGTGGTGTCAAGGCAACACGTCTTTCTTCATCAGCGAAATAAAAATATTTACTTATCCTGTTTTTGCATTGTCTTTTCTCTGGCTAGCACTTAGTTGTTATAAGTCTATTACTTCACTGCAATAGAAACAAATAATGGAGCGCAGTCATTGGATTCCATAAAGAAAAGTAGAAAAACATGTAGAAAAAAATGGTCTGATATTAACAAGGACAAGGAAGGGACTGTTTATGAAGCTGGTGCGTTCACCTGATTCACTTATAAGTGAATCTTAACTTTTAACATTATTTTTAAGATGCTCTTTTTTTAAATTTTATGCGGTAAATTTGAATGGACTATGTGTTTGAATTGATATTTTCAGGGTATACAATGGACAAGGGTTCTAAAAACAAGCTCTCAAATTATTGAACAGAGCTAAAAAAACTCATTAATTATGCGCATAATTATAATAATTTTTTTTTAAATGTGTATATTTTAATATCATGGTTAATATTTGAAAATATGAGTTTGAATGTTAATAAACCACCTTAAATACCTTAAATGTTAAGGCTGGATCAATATAAATTCCACGTAAGATTACAAAATGCTCATCCACACCATTCTCCCAAATAAAATACACTTTAATTATTCTAATTTGGCGATATCTTAGAGAGAGAGGACATTCTTTCAAACACCGAAAATAAAAAAATGATAAGATTTCAATAAATATATATATATATTTTAGTTCAGAAATACCAAAAGTATATAAAAATTACAGAAAATTCATATCTAGCTTCCTTGCTTGGATTTCCGCTGCTTCACATGTTCAGCTAATACTTTGAATCTCGCAATGCATTGTTGCTAAAAATACAGAAAATCACACGTAGGTAAAATAAACCCAACAGACATCATCAACCGTAAGTCAGCTTTCTTATTATTCAAATTTTGTGTTTTGAGGTTTACTTTGATGTTAATAATGGTTAATATTTACACGCATTCCCTATTTGTAACCAGAAGGTTTGAAATAATTTCTGCAGAAGGAATTACCCAAGGGGACCAAATAGCTCGGCTTCTTTTACCGGTTTGGGATTTTACCTCTAATGCCACAAGTGATTTTACTTCAGAAGTCACCGAATACGAAGAAAGTTTCATTTATTGATGATCGCACAAGTGAAGATAATTTTAAAAATTTGAAGGAATGGCGGGAAGTAATCGTGAAGTATGATTTGTAATAATAAATCTTGGCATGAGCAGTAAGCAAAGGTTATTATGGATAACTCTGGTTAAAATTGTCTTATTGAATGGGTTGCATGATATAAAATTTATATCTGAAGTACTATGATTGTAAGAAAAGATTAAGCATATAGTGAATCAAATCAGTCGCTTGATATTAATAAAAACGAGATAAACCAGTTGAAATAATCGGTGAGAACATAAAATCAAGGTTATTCATAGTAAGAAAAAAAAATCCGTTCTGCCAAGCAAACTGAATCTTTTACGGCTGAGACTATCGACGTAACAGGAGAAACAGAGAGAGTTAATTGAGTAACTAAGCAATAAAGTTTCATTTTTTGGAGAATGTTTCAGATGAAATTCAATATTTATCGATTCGAAACTTACCTATAAAAAAGTCGGAAAAAAAAAAGTCTCATAAGAAAAATTTGAACGTTTAGCTCCAAACTTATAGCTAAAAGAATGAAAATCATTTGAAACTTGAAACAACGCGAAAATACGGAAACACTTCAAAATATTGACATAAATACTACCTGCAGTCAAAGGCTGATCCCCCGTATTTCTCGATAAAACTGACTACATCCCCAAATTCTATAAACTCATCAATACTGGCTTATACATCTAAATTTTTAATGGTTTAACCGAATCAGTCAAACAAGAAATTTCCAAAAAGCTCATTATTATTAAAAACAAATTAATGAAATTTTAAAATTTACTCTACCAAACCACATATCTGTTTCTTTTTTTAGCCTACCAAAATTTCATATACTCAACATTTGCACAATAGTACACCGCTCTATAATGTTACAAAATATGTTATAAAAAATAAGCTTTCAACAATAGATCATCCACCTGCCAATCGAATGACTCAAAAGAATTTTCAAACATTAAAATCAGAGAAGAAAAATGTGTGGTTTCTTTTGATGTAAAATCTATACATAATAATGTTCTTAACAGCGATACTCTCATCATCGTGAAAGATCTATTCAATAACGACACATCTCTGAGATATAAGACTCCATTACTATTTAGTAACCCACTCAAATTAAATTCTTCTGATGAAAACCTTGTTCAAATTTGATAATCCATTTTCCTTTTCAAAAAAACATACCCTTTCATTTTTTTGCTGAAACATACTAAGTTAGTTCTATTTTTTTATTAGTGTGGTTAAAAATTTTTCAAAGAAAATGAAGAAATTAAAGGAAAAAGTTTAAATTAATAACCCTTTTTAGCACTCAAAACAAAGTCAAGGAGATCAAGAACCTCTGGTCATCCCGCGCATAAATGTGTTTTTCAGGGATTAAAGACCTTTAGGGATTTCAAACTTTTTTTGAGAAATTTCAGGGGCATTTTCCATGCAAAATTTGTTTTTAGGGTTTTTTAGGAATTCAATAGCAACCAAGAAATTGTTAAAGACTTAACAGTTGTTTATGCATTTTGATTGCTCATTCGCATAATTCCTTTAAGCTAAATTATTGCTTACATACTTACATTATTGCATGCATACATACATACATGCATGCATGCATGCATAATTCCTCAAAATTATGAGAATAAATCACCTTAATATCACGTAAAACTTTGAAAGAATCAAAACATATTTTCTTGAGAAAAATCAAAAACTGAAATTTTGAGACCAAAATAACCAGCATTTCAAAATAATAAAAATATTTCTGAACTTCTTGTAAAATCTCAGCAGAACTGGAACATTTTTATTTAAGAAAATTAAAAAAAGAAATAATTTTTTTATCAGTTGAGGCATGGTCAAAATTTCAGAAAAAATAAAAAGATTTTGAGAAAATTTTAAATTTCTTTCGGTATAAAATATTCACCATATTTGGAATTAGGGTCTAGAATTTTCAATTTAAGAATTTTTCAAAAAACTAAAAAGCTAGCGATAGTATAGTGACCTCATGACTACATGTATAGAAAAAAAAATCGATGATTTTTAATGAAACAGACCTGAATTGCAGATAAGCAGAAAAACGAGCAGATCTAGATGAATTCATAGGACACCACTGCATTTTTTAAGTCCTAAAAAAAATTAGGATTTTGTCATGGTACCTCCTATCAACTCTCTGAAATGGCTTATGAATAACTTTTCTACTAAATCTTAATCTGGAATTACAAATGGCAAGCCACTTTTAGTTAAAAAGCAAAGATTTTATAATTAAAAAAATAAATTACCTTGGTTTTGTTAGGCACAGCCCTTGCAATGTATGTCCACCTGTCATTAGTTGATTTTGGAAATTGTGCAATAGCAGATTCTAAACATTTTTGTTGAGTTTGTGACCACGCCTCTCTATCAATTGTAGCAGCATCAACAGAATTTTTGGTATTAGAAATTTCATCTACAGGGCGAGTTTTTAATTTCGTTTTAACAACACTGTACATTTCTGCTGATTCATCTTCACATGCCATACCCTCATCGTAATCATCAGGTATATCATATTGAGATTGATATAAGTCAGAATCAGTAATAATAGATGTTTTATTCAGTTCAGAATTGATTGATTTTGTGATAACAGCATCACTTATAACAATATTTTTCTTTTTTGTAACAGGAGTTCCTATAAGAAAATTTTATAAAATGATAATGATTATAATAATTATCAAGCAAAAGATTATATATTACACTTTGAGCAGATTAATGTTCTAATTATTAGAATTTTTCAATAGAATCTTGATTTGAAGAACAACTTAGCATGACGTATTAACTCCCAAATAATCAAATTTGATTTACGCTGATTCAGTCATCGCAGCTTTTGGATATTTTGCACAGAATTAATGTTATGGAAAATGAGATTTTTTTATATTTTACGAGGATGCATTTTGCGGAATTTGCCAAAATCCACAAAAATTAAGTGTTAATATTTAATTTAACTTTTAACAGAAAATTCACAAACCCTTGATAGCTCAAAAATAAAAAGATACAAAAATCAAATAAATTTATTCACCAACGCAAGAAAGCAGGACATATTTCCTTAAATAAAAAGATTTGTTATAAACCTGTTAATTGCCTGAATTATTAAAAATGGTTTTTAATTTAAAACATGAACTTTTATTACACGGAACCAGAATTTTCACCACTTAACCTTCAGAATCATCAAGAAAGTTAATATACTTAAAAAATGCCTCCGATTCCAGAATTAAAGTTTTTATATATCAAAATTATCAGAAATACCATAATGAATAATTACAAGACAAATTCCACTGAAATATAGTTGGCAAAACACAGATAAAAAAAGAGTGCATAAATAAGGATCACTACTTCATTTATTTTAAAACAATCTCTAAAGATATAGTAATGGAAAACAATATAACATGATAACAGTCAAAGTTCTCCATACCTGATGATTTTTTTATATCAAAAGCAATAGTTGATTTCATTTCTTTAACTTTTTTTGTCACCTGAAATCATATTAACACAGTGAAATTGCTGAAATAACAATAATAACACATCCACCTCAACTGATTAAATAAACCCCCGGGTTAATTAAAAAGGTATAGAGGAATAAAATTTTCAAAATGAAATAATGTATACATAAAAAATTTTCATACCGTTATAAATTTAGACAGCCTCCTAAAATATCACATATTTAAGAAAACAAACACTTATTAACTAATTGTCTCCTAGTCATTGTTTAATTAAATTACAACACACTGTTACATTTTGGCTAACTTCTGATTTCATTTTAAATAAAACTTCAGTAATAATTAATCTATGCAAAAATCGAAAAAAAGTTTTATTTAAAATTTTGTATAAAAACACAAAATTTCAAAGTACACAAAGCAAAATAATAAAGACTAATGTTTTAGATGGTTTAGATGTCTGATGCAAACTTTATAACAGAAAGCTAACTAATTTATGAAAAAGTAGAAAATTTCCAACAGACATGATATTGGATTTAAAACACACATAATATAAGTGCGCATTTCTCCTCTCAGACACAGTTTGTTAAAGTAATATTGTGTTATCATAATAATGGAAAATCCAGTTAGACTTCCCTTATCCCCACACACACATATCACCCAAACCCGTCACCATTTAAACAGAATATTTTTTATTTTTATGGTACATTACTAACAAAAAAATTCTAACCAATAAATGTCAATACTTACTTTATACTAATTCACCAATGAAGTTCTTAATGGTTATGTTTTTCAGTAGATAAGTACAAAATAATATAGCATGCAACGGATAAGCGCAGAGATCTATTAGATTAACTTTAAAGATTTCTTACCAAACTATCATACAGGGAGAGAGTAAGGCTAAAAAAAACTGTGATGCAAGAGTTGAAACTTAGAGAAATGCTAAAAAAACAATAAGGACATTAAGCCGTAACGGAAATTTAACATCCATTTTTGTTAAAAGAAACATCATTAAAAATTTCCCAGTATCAGACATAAGAACTGATAGTGTAAAGACATAGATTTTAAAAGCGCCCTCAAATTTTGATTTTAAAATTTGAAAATTAAGTAAAATTGCAAATCTAAACTGTTGTGCATGATCAACATTATTTTTATCAGAACAGCTTTTCTTCACACGATTACTATATTTCATTCCATAGCATTTAAGAAAAACTAAATAAAATTACAGGTCAACTGACAATATTAAAAACCTGGGCCATAAAGAGAATACAAATACAGTGTGCAAGTGTACAGTTCGCAAGTGTACAGTGCGCAAGTGTACAGTGCGCAAGTGTACAGTGCGCAAGTGTACAGTGCGCAAGTGTACAGTGCGCAAGTGTACAGTGCG
>JAUZNK010073350.1:0-13824 GCA_035046665.1 Euphysa ruthae | reverse complement strand
TGAAACATTAATTTTAATAGAAATGATTAATTTCACATTTCAAAAAACATGTTTTTTCACCATACATCCCCCTTAAAGTGGCACCAGCTATTTTCTGATATCGGAAAGTTTTAATGTTAACCAGCAATAGTGATACATTGACGCAAGTCTTTTCTCATGGCATGAACACTTCCAAAATTTTCACGAAGAGGAATATCAAAGTAGTTTTGTAGTGCATCAATTTTTGCATTGGTCAATTTGCCTCTATCTTCCCGCCATTCGTGTTTTTTTTTAATTTACGCAGCCATGAGCAAGCTCGTTTTTGATAATCGCCAAGCCGGTGTATTTCATATTATATTTATGAGGTAACTTCCAGGTACGATATCGATTTGGATTTTTCTTTTCTATCTTTTTCATTGATGTACAACCCTTAAATGACTTAAATGACAAAAGCTTTACCGGGGCCAATAAACAAATAACAGTAACGACGCCAAGGGTAGAAGAAAAACCTTTACGTTGTCACCTACCATCAACCGAGACACCTACATCAGCTTCTTCACTCCCACTCCGAAGGATTAAAGCAGATTCAGACCTACTTTTTTCTGCTGTAAGTTTTGTTGCACTTTTTAATATGTTTGACATGTTTGTATAACTAATTTGTGTCAAATCCGCAATGGGAAAAAATATATGGAACAGCCTTTATAATGAAATAAAATCACTCACAAACTATTTTTTTTGACAGGCATTTGTTTTTTATCTCAATTTTTATGCTTGTTGTTATTTTTTGCAGTCTATTATCGTGTCTCAGTGGCTTCCTTTCTCCCATCAGGAACCGGTAGTTTTTGCATTGGCATATGTGATTTTTTTAAGACCATTTTTACATAATGACTACTGACTACGAAAGATCTTATATTTCAGTGTAGATATTGTAGGTGGGAGCTTACTTGCTTCGGATACTTTGAAAATAAATGTCAGTGTTATGGAACACTGAAACAACCGTAGAGTTTGACGATGAAGTCTTCTAGCGTTTTTAGAGAAGGAATTCGTTTACCGTTTCCAAAAGACGAAAACGCTTCTAGACTTTTTAAACTTGAGATATACGTTACGTAAAGGTTTTCCAGCATGTTTTTTTTGGATTTTTCCAGTCTGATTGCAATTAGTGAAAATGTGGGAAACTTTGTTTTGTTCACCATGATACCTACCGTTTTCTCAGAAAATGTTGAGATTTAACTATGAGATTTGACTCATGTTAGTAGTTTGTCAAAATCGTGAGAGAAAGTTGCATTGTATACAAAAAAATAAACTGGTAGCTTGATATTTGCAATTGCTCAGATAAAGGATGGAGAACACATGTATAGAGCACTTTATTTAGCAACGTACACGTTATAAATAGATAAATTGATTAGCACACATCCAATTATCGAGAAGGATATACAGGAAGGAGTCGTGGGTGCTATAACCAGCTCGTCAGAATATCGTTCCCAAACCAAGGATCGGAGCTTTATATCATATTTTGCCTCTTTAGAAACTTTAGTTTGCTTATAACATTTACCATTGATGGTTTCATCGAGAGTAAAGCAAATTATATGTTTAATTACAGAATGTTCTTTGATACTTATGCCTTGAAATGTATTTATAATCTGCTCCCATATTCAGACAAAGAACAAATAAATTTCTAGAGTTTATATAGCCTTCCAATAGGACTGGAAATACTTCCGTAGGGATTATCAATACTTGTCTGTTACGAAATATAATGGAAAGTGATTAATTTTTTTTGAAATCGAAATATTTCTTACAATTGGTAAGTTATGTGGAATAAAATGGAAAGCAATTTACTCATTCGTTGTGTGGACTTTAAAAGAAGGTTGTTTTTAGGTGGTTTCGAGTTATTTTTCCTAAAACTGCAATTTGCGAGTGAACCAGCGAAATCGCTAGTTACAAATTGAAAGCTTAAGCGGCGAATTGTGAGTTGCGACTTACAATGCATAATTTCAAAACTAAACAGAGAACGATCTCCGAGAAAATTAAAAAAACGTAATTGTTCGTCCAAAAATTGACTATATTTGGGCCAAACACCGAATAAGAAGTTTTTGATAGGTGTCGATTTATGTTCTATGAAAGGATCATATAATACCACAATAAAAAAAGAGAAAATTTTTAATAATTGACCGTATGGGTCAAAGTAAGCCC
The DNA here is from genome assembly GCA_035046665.1 of Euphysa ruthae. Taxonomy (NCBI): domain Eukaryota; kingdom Metazoa; phylum Cnidaria; class Hydrozoa; order Anthoathecata; family Corymorphidae; genus Euphysa; species Euphysa ruthae. Next base: position 11,655 of record JAUZNK010073350.1, on the reverse strand, counting down.
TCTAAATCCATGCATGGTGGCCGTTATTATTTTAAAACGAAATTCCAGGACGATAAGCATAAACAAATATAATATAATATCAATACTTTTCAATATCATCACAGGTTTTCAAAAGATAAGTAAAAATGTAAAATTAGGGTATTCTGCACTTGACATGGTGAAATTATAAACCTCCAAAACTGAACAAATCTTATAAAATACCAAAAAATAATTCATTTTATAATATGTGAAAATTATATTTATATTATAAAATCTCTTCGCAATACCAAACATTTCATTTGTTTCGACAAAGTCATTTAATCTCCAAAAAATGGCCATATCAGACTTCTTCTTTGCCTTATTTGCTAATTTATCAGCATCTTTCAAAAGCTAATCAATACTCGATTGTAAATGATGCTTCTTTTTCACAACTTCATCGATCTCTTCACCTATTACATTTCTCTTAAGCTGCTTCTGGGTTACTTTCTGAACTACCCGTTCATGCTCAAGTGACTGCACGTATCTTGATCTAGCTGATCGAACAGATCCTATAAACTCTCGTGTAAGTGGTATGTTTGAAGCGTTGACAATTTTCGATCTCAGATGGTCATTAATGACACGCAGCGATATCAAAGATGCTTCTGATAAGTTTTCCACTTCGAATTCTTTATGTAATTTTTTAATCCACACTCTATTCTATGGACGACTGGCCGTGTGATAAACAAAACATCAAAATGAATATATTTCACAGCGATTCGAAACCTTCATTGGATAAATACTCTGAGTAAAACACATCTCTCCATTTGCCAAATGTATCAAAGGACAGAAATTTTTGATCAAGAAGTTTGCGATAATTTTCTTTTGCTTCATCCATAATTCTGGTGGAAATGCACTTAAGAACAACCAATTTATCAGGTGGTTTGAAAAGTCTGCGAATGGAAAGTTAAATGTCTCTTACAGCTATGACATTTGGGTTTAACTAAGATGCACACCGAACAATGACATAATTCAATACACTTTTCTCTGCTATATGTTCAGTTAATCTAGATAAAAACTAGCAAACTTTTTGAAACTTGATCACAGCACTTTTTTTGTAATTGATCTGCTTTTTGTATTCAAACAAAGCCAGTTTTGCTGCCGGTTTCTAATGTTTATAAGCTAATTGTGAAAACTAATATCAAGGCAAAATTTTGTTGATCAAAATCATTAATAAATTTTTTTTCCTCCTGGTGTAATATTTATAAAATAGTTAGAACTAACAAGTATTCTGGCAGAGACGCCATAAGATAACAGAGTAAAGTATAGAATCAAACGTTTTAGGGAGAGATCAACGGTCTTTCGAGTTAAGAAAGATGTAGATAAAGAAGATAGTGTTGTAAATAAAGAATAAATTCTTACTACTCTAATAACTCTTCTAAATTTAAATGTCGTGGATGGTGTCATTGAAAATCCTGCTAATGTAATAAATACTTCAATATCATCATTCAAACTAGAAAAAATCGATGTTTTATCGCCAAAACAAAATTATTCTATAATACCTGGTTATAGCATTGTGGACACTTTTGAGCGTTTTGGCATTTTCAATATACTTTCTTACCGTGAATGTCGCAGGAAATCCCTTGTTTTATTGCATGTTTTGAATAAACGACTAGGACGTTTTTGGAACTAAAATGTACAATATGCAATTTTATTACAAGTTTTGTACATCTATGAAAAGGTGGTAAAAGTTTTGATATTAACAAACAATCAGTTTACACGATGCGTTCTTTGGGATAGGGTCATGCCGATATCAAAAAATTTACGTCAATAGTGGATATGCCCCCAACAATGATTCAAGTCAATTATGACAAATGTGTTAGGACTATAACAGTTTGAAGGTGTTTAAAAAGTTTAATATTCCGCCTGGGAAATATGCAGTTGAATTTTGTGGTAAAAGTGACAATTACCGTGTAAATATAATGGAGCGAAAATCCATGGTCGACTCAAAGCAAAGTCAGAAATATTTGCTTGCAGAACAATAGGATTTTCTGACACGGCAGAGGAAAACGAGGGAGTGATGTATGGTGCTAGATTGTTTTAGCTATTTTATTTTCTCTCTTTATAACATTTTCTTTTTATTTACTTACCTAGTTTATATTTAGTACATTTTTTCACGTAGTTCTATTGTTAGTATTTTTTTTAAATTTTCATAATTTGAACGGAAGTGGCTGTATTATAAAACTTCTTTGAGTTCAAACTTTATTTGGAAATACCAGGGAGAGTCATATTAGATTGATATTAGACATTTTATACCACTATAGATATAAATACTAATAATGCAAAGAAAATCACTTATTTACCAATGGCTTTTAAATTTATAGACATTTTATGCGATAAAAACTTTTAAAGAGTTTTATCTCAAGTTGGGGTCTTATCAGACGCTGTGACACTTTATTTGAGAATGGTTTGGTCGATTGTCTTGAAATTTTGAGATAATGTTCAGCTGCCTATTTAAGCCTGACTGTACCACAAATAGTTTACTAAAATAAATTTTGCACCTTGCCTGTTACAATTTGGGTTATTTTAGGGCCAAGACAATAAAAATAGTCCTATATGTGACCTGTTTACACAATTTTGCTTCCGTCAGTGTATATTCATTTATACTAAGGCACAGTAAAAATTTCAACTTAATGGCTGTAATAATGGAACGGTTCCTTCAAAAAGTGTATTGGCATTTTGAGGGTTCCTTTTTTTTTTTTGATCATTTTGTATTAAGATATTATTTATCACAAAATTTCAATAAGAATTGACATATATTTTTGATTTTAGCTCTTATACTACATGACCACTTTAAGTATTGTAACAATGGATTTATGAAAGTCACACTTTATTTTCAACATATCTTTAATATTACATACTGACTGTTTATTATTTCTGAAATATTTTAATCAACTAATTTTTGGTAGCAAGGCATTTATTTGTATTTATAAACGTCATTGACAGTTATCAGATCTAAAAATATTTGCAAAAAATTTACTAAAATGATTTTGGAACATCAAATGAAAACGTTGTTTTTAGAAAGATAATCGAGATTATGAAAATGCTGCGACATATAAATTGAAAATGCTTCAATCAAATTTCTTGAAATTTAATTATATTACTCAGTTCTATGTTTCAAGCTTGTCGTAGTAGAACATTTGTAATTAATGAAGTTTAATGAAGAAATTAATAGGTTTTATTTTTGCTGATTTCGGCTAATTTTAGGACCAAAATCATTAAAATGACCTTACTAGAAAACCGTTCACTCTAAAATCTTAATTTTACTACAGCGGGTGCATTTCTGTATCACAATTATGTTCCCCAAATTTTATCATCTGGAGTTAAACCATACTTTAGATATTTTTCGCAGCATAAACCTATATTTTGCAGTCCTGCGGGACTAAAATTGGCTTAGGGACAAAATTTTCGAAAATAAATTTTTTTTTATGCTTTATTGTACCTGAAGACCTACCATTTTGCTAAATTTCAGTTAAAAAAAGCAAAAATATAGATTTTAGCTCTAATACTGTATCATACCTCTGATCCTTGTATGATTCATCAAGTAATAGAACGTGTTTAGGACGCAGTGCATAAAAGGTCGAGAAGCTGCATTTACGGTAATTTCATCTTTTACCGCAGGCATAGTGTAGACTGTCTAACCAATAATAGAAACCCTCAGCACTGTCTTTTATTTTACTTCCAACAGGTCGATTGAGCTTGTTTTTGAATAAAAAATGCCCTAGCCAGACCATGCACAACAGCAGCTTGTTTCCTGGGAAACGACGGTAGCTCTGATCTCAATTTATTCAAAGCTTTGCCTGGTTTTTTTATGGATTACTAACCCTTTGGGAAGCAACAAAATTGATCATTGCCGCACCAGTTTCTTCACTAGCATCTGTCTTTTTCTTTCTAAGTGCTCTTATTATATTTACTTCTTTTGACCTGTGATCAAGACATCTCATGTGATGTCTTGCGTTCATTTTTAAGTCGCGTTCTTTCATTTTCTCTATAGGCTATTATGTTTTCTTCAGTGATGGTTTTCGCTTTTTCCTCTTGTGATTTCTTTCTGCTGGTGTCATGTTCCTTTTTGTCGTATTCATTCTATAAGTAAAATATGTGCTGCAATTTCTTTTTAATAACTAATTTGAATCTAAGATTACTCTGATTGCTAGGTCAAAAATGGCTAACAGTGAAAAATTTCATGACAGATTGAGAACAGTTACTGAACCTTTTCTTCTCAAATTATTTACAAAACATGCTATTGTGGAAAAAGTAGATTTCTTTACTCACCTTAAAGGCAAATTTCTGTGCTTCTCACTCTTTCAGGCCATGTTGCACTTCAAATCAAAATACCCCAAGTGGGAAACAACAACCGACAAACAATAAATGGTACTTCTTAACTTTATCTTTGATTTAAATGAAAATCTTAATTGGGAAAACCTTACAAGAGAAAATAATTTAAATCTTATGACTTTTACTCCAGCATTCGATCTTGAAATGCAAATAAATCATGAATAAAAGAAGGTGTTTCCAAACCAAGCATAGTAGTGAATATTTATACATGTTACACGTTTCAGTAGCTTGGAAATAATAAACATTGATTTTTGTCACCTTTAGAGAAAAACAGTGTTAATTTGAAGAATGTAGTACTTAAATCACTGCCAGGTAGTTTTTCTAGCAGTATAGATGGGTCTAACACAACTTTGTTAACTGAATTAGTTACTATTTCAGCTACTGAACTTCATCCAGCCAAAAAAAAGACTTGATTTATAGGTAATATCCAATCACTTTACGTTACACATAGTGACATAAGGTACAGAATAAATTTCACAAAATAATGGGACAGAGTGAAATTTAGAATTTTTCTTCGTCATGAAATCAAGTGACAATACTAACGGATACGTTGATAGGGTATTGGTTCATTCCCATTTTTTTAAAGTTTAATTTGTGACGTAAGGTTCACACTTTTGCATCCGTCAAAATTGTTCATTTTGGGACAGAAACTGAAAATGTTTTTAAGTTTTTGAAAATTGACCAGTCAAAGGAAGGTAATACCGTGTGATTTTCAGTGAAACAGTAGTAAATACATAAAATACACAACTTTTCCCCTGTTTTATCACATTTCTGGGTAAAATTTCCTTCCAAAACAGGTTAACTATAACATACGTGAGGTAGAAAAAAAAAAAAAAAAAAACTTGATCAACTAAAAATATTTTTCTGCAACGAATCAATAAATACATATTAATTAAAGTATTAATTATTATAGGAAAAATAATTTAGAAATAACCTCTTCGAACTAACAAAAGCACAGTAACAACGGGTAAATGACGACAAGCAATACTTCTACTAGTCCAAATATCCATTCCTGTCTCCTCCAGCCATATTTTGCTCGATAAGTCAACCGTGCAAGTTATAGTAAATAATAGAAATGATAAACACTTACAAGCCAAAATAACTTGGTACCCACTGTATATGCAAACCCCACTAACTATTAATGCTATTATTATTGAGTATGTAGAAATAGTTCCGGCGGGTAAAACGCGTATAAATATTTTGAATTCCTCATTACTATTCCATATAAGTACAGCAGTTAATATGGAAAACGCACCTAACATTTGTCGACCGAATGCCACCATTTTCCGATTTCTATCAGCATTGCCTTTATTTTTTGCTATACCCCCTGCTACCATTAGGTATGAGCCAATGGTTGAAAAATTTCGAATTATCATGCGAAAAGTAACCTGCTCTCCATACTTCATAAGTTTATATTCTTGAAAACTATTAACAAGCAACTGTACAGCAGTAATTAAGGCAAATGTTCTCTTCATTCCAAAAATATCATATGCCATCATAGTTGCTGACGTGAAGGAGACACCTAAATTAATATATATCATTCCAAAATCCCCTTTGCTAATTTTATTTTTCATAGACTGTTCTGCAGTGGATACCATTAATAAAACTGCACATATATAAGGATATCGAGTTATAACAAATGTGGAACTTTCATATATAGCTCGCATAAATATTCTTTTAAGTGACGTTTCTGTTGATGTGTCTTCAGAAGAGTTTTTTGTATCACTTTCCATTTTTTTAACTTAACTAAAATTGAAGAAACACAAGTTTTTTTTTTAGTTATTATATTTATTTCAGTGTTCTTCTGAATTTTTTAAAAAACGTAAAATTTTCGTTTTGAAGTCTTATTTTAAAACTAAGTAGAGAAAATTTTGCGTTCAAGATACATTACAAGCTCTGCAGAGATTTATTTTTGTGGTTTGGCCTAGACCAGTTAAAGAATATGCACTAAAAGATCCTAAAAAACGTGGCGTGCAATCGAACAACCAAGAAAATGCATTAAAAACCACTGGAGAAAATATTAATCGTTGGGGATAACCAAATATTTCAACTTGAAAAAAGAAAAGGTTTAATTGGTATGCAAGTGGACAATCACGAAAAAAATCTTCCCAGATTTGGAATTTTTTCGTTATGCAACTGGTCCACTATTAAATCTTTATTACTCAATATTTTAAGCTAGAATTTTGTACAATTAAATAATTTTTTTTTCATAAAATATATTTTTATACTAACAGGATTTTTATAAAAATTTATCTATTTTGATAAAACGACACTATGAAATCACCAAAAGTCAGCTTTTGATAAATTTGTATGGATATCAACGTGGTGAATTTTTTTTTAAAAGGTAAAATAGATGATATGCATTGTCTCCAATGAAAATTAAGAAATCATACTCAAGTTGAACCAAAAAGAATCTAGCGTTCGATTCAAAATAACAACACAGTTATTAATAATGAATAACCAGTTTATCTAAAAAAGACTAAAGAAAAATATCTATAAAATTATTTTTACATGCCTTATAATCAAAAACATTTATATTTACACCTAGATGTAAAAACATTATTAATCCATTCTCGTGGTTTCACTCGATAAATCCATGAACTGAAAAATTAAAGTTGCTTCATGCCATTTTATACACCGATTTCGATTGTAAAATTTTCATAAAATTCATAAAACTAAAACTGGTAAATTATAAAATCGAATTTTTTAAGCCAATTAAAAATCACGCCAATGATATTTAAGTTTTTCCAAGTGTAAACACAGCTTTGTCAGTCAACTGATAAAGCACTGGGAAAAAGAACTGTAAAAGAACTGAAGAAAAAGAAGTAAGAAAATCGGAAGAATTTCAGACAATAATTGCATCGGTAAATCAGTTAAGCCAGTTGAGCACACCTCTTTTAGCAAAATGAGACCAAAAGTGAAATCGTGGAACTAAAACGTAAACGGTAAGACCAAAATGAAAACCATGGGTCCACAATGTAAATAGTTTTCTTGTGCTATTTGGTCGGCGTTTTACATGGGTGCACTTAAGTGCACCCATGAAAATCAAGGGAAATTTGAAATTTAAACTTTTAAGCCCAAAAATGTCTTTTAAGCATTTTTTTTTTTTTTTGTTTATTTTAAAATTTTGAAGGAAATAAAGGATAAAAACCTGTTTATTTTAAGTGACTTTTGATATAGATAGAAAATATCGCATCTTCGAAAGAAAAGATATAAAAATAATCATCCGATGTAACTTCAGGATATGACTTTAGTTTACGCTTTTAACTGAAATACTTTCTAAAAATGTAGGAAAAAATCAGCATCATTTCTGAACAAAATATTAGCGATAAACGTTAATGTAAATTAAACTTGAGGTTATATTCAGATAATCTGAACATAACTCAAAGCAAATTGAAATCGGAAATTTATAATATTTTTATGAAAACATTGAGGAGTGCGTTATTTTCAAAGATAAATTAACGTGGTGCACAAAATGTGGGTGAAACAATTGATTAGATTTTATATGGAGATATTTCTTTGGAGATAGTTCTTAAATATTGACATATGCTGTATTTAAAAGTTCTAAAAAGTCCGTTCAAGAGACACACGCCCCACGAACAAAAAACCCATTATAATTAAAATATATTGGGGAAATTGAAAAGAAGATTTATGATATGCTCTAACAAAATAACGAGTAGCTCAGCGTAATATTAATGGCTTATAATAGCCTAGATGTTTGATAAATAATAGGAGGATTACAGCGTGTTTGTCAGGAAAGTCGAAATAGTCACAAACTGTGTATAAAAAGTCTAACATTTGATACCCGGTACAGCAACACTAATGCAAACGCTTGAAAAGTAAGCTTTTTCTTTCTACAAATAAAAGAAATGTACCAAAAAACATTAAATGTCAGATTTTGACAAAACAATTTTTCCTTGATCATACATAGTTGCTATAAGAGTTTCTCAAACAAGCTTTCTTGATTACGTTATCAATCTCCAGAAGCGAGAGATTCCTTCATCAGAATTGCTACTAGTCAAAATAAACCATCATTAAAAAAATCAAGTTAAATGAAAAATTGTTAGTTCTTTAATATTAAGTGTAATTGATTGAAGCTAATTTTATGATTTGGGGTATCAAAAAATTCATCCCGATAGGTCAATACTTGTTATTTTACTGCAGTTCCCTAAAGTTATCCATTTTCACAAACCATTATTTTCTTCTTTTATTTTAATGGAAAGCATTAGTGAAAAAAAATAATAAAAAAAAATACAAGTGTTAAAAAGATAAAACACCGTAGATGATCACTGTGACCAAAAAAGAAGAACAACAAAGAAAGTTATGAAATTTTTTGGTCTGAATATACTGTTATGAGAATGCGAGAAGCAAATATTACGCAATTTAATTGGTTCAAATCCAATCTAATTAGATTGGGTTTGAACCAATTAAATCGGTCTGATTGGTCTAGAAATATTATTACCATCATGAACTGGTAACAACCGAAGTTTGTCACGGTTAACCTTCTTTTTAAATCATTATGGTAAGTGATCATGACATAAAACTTTTTTAAACAAATATCAAAATTCGAAAAAAAACTATCCCATTAGCAGCCTGGAATAGTTTCATACAGTCTTTAAATCTGTTTCAATTCAACTACCCGGAGGTTATTCCTAGTCTAGCTATTTTTGTTATGTTATAAATCAGTAATAAGCGCTCATTTTGTCTACACAAACTCGAGCTTTTCTGTGACTGTCAATCATCAAAATTTTTATTTATTATACTTCAATCAGTCATATCCAGGTGTATATTGACACCTGTAAACAGGTTTGGGAGCCCAAACAATCGGCTAAAATGTTAAAATTTATCAATGCTTTCATAAGATATTTATCGGGTTTGCTCAAAGAGTAACATTTTCAGGAAACAAAACTTTCTATCTGAAGCTAATTATAAAAAAATTTGCCATAATATCAGGGTAAATGAATGATTTTAAATTTTATGCGCCCAATCTCAAGCAAAACAGGTGTCTCCAAATTAACTCTGGATATGACACATTCAATATTAAATTTCACATAGATCTTTAAATTATTAAAGTAAAAATACCTAACCAGTTTAATTTAGTAAACCACCGACTAAAATTATATTCATTAAAAACGGCAAACTAGAAAACAGTATCGATAGCTTCAAACCAAGCCATAAGTGACGTATCGATAATGGCATATTGATAAAAATCATGTTCTGACAGTTTGCCATCTTTATCCTTGTCAGCGTTTTGCATAATCTGACCAACCAGTTCATTAATGGCATCCTGAGTCATTGCTTCAACAGCTGATAAACGTTCTTGATTTTTCTTTCGGTTCGTTAAACCACTATTACTAGGCACCTCATTATTATATAAGATTATATTTTTGCTAAATTCCTCAGAGAGAGATTCTGTTCTATCTTTTTTATTGAAGTTTCCAGCACTTCCGGTGTCAGGTATAGGGGCGTTGAAAACCGAAGAAATTGGACGATTGCCTGTGTCATCATATGTTGACATCATCTCTTCCTCACAGGAGCGAACGACATCGCGTACAATCTCCATCGAAAGTTGATGGTAAGCTTGTAACATCTGGAGTAGATCATCGTGTGAAATATAACCGTCATTGTCCAAATCGTACCCTGAAACACAAGACGTTGATTAAACTCAAATATAACCATGGATGGAAATTTTAAAAACCATTAGGCTTGATTATCATTTTCAAAATATCAAATTATTCATAATTATAAACAAAACACTGTTTGTAAAAGATTCGAAAAGCATTGGTGAAAATTTGGGAATCACATATCAACATAACGTTCGGTCGCATCATCAGGAAGTAGTTGCGAAAAATATTCTTAAATACCATATTAGTTTTCAGGCCGCCTATGGCAGTTAAAGGTTTCAGAATTATCACTAATTGAAAAATACTCTCAACGCTTACAAAATTAAGCATTCCAGAACTTTAGTGCTACTTAGCTTAAGCTAAGTAGCAATGTTTAAGCTTGAGAAGAATTAAGAATAAATATATATATATATATTTTTTTCATGCTTAGGTTTGCCTGTTTTGTTCAAAGATAAATAAAGTGACCAATACGTTAAAATCTAAAACAAGAACTTATTGCCTAATGGACTTCTTAAAATACTTTTAAAGTAAAATTTTCTCCGAGAAAAAGAAAAAATATTTCGTGCACAACTAAATACAACGGCCAACAAAATTCCAGAAAAAAATTTTAATAACACGGAAAAAAAGCAAGCGTTAAATGAATAATCGAATCCCTGAAATTTGTTAATAATAAAGTCACATTTCTTATATGAAATGTTCTTCTAGGCAAACTATTTCACCCGAGAAGCCAAGTTCAGTAAACTTTTTAGATAGTCGAAATGCTGCAAGAAATATAATTTTTTAACCTCACACAAAAATCAAAACAAATTAGAAAGTTGGGAAAAATCGCTTTGAGCCCAAGCACTAAAAAACGAAAATTTTCGAAAAGTGGCCATCATTTCAAGAAGGTAGTATTTCAAAAGTTTTTTACAAGTGGCTAATAAGGTCAAAATGCCTTCTATGATGGTCTTCTAACATTCGAAAACCAAAAAAAAAAAAAAAAAAAAAAAAAAAGAAAATGAATGGATTTCGAGATTAAACAAAACATTGTTAACTGTCCATATCTGAGCCTATTTGTGTAAATATCTGGAGAATAATTTTTCTAAGCTTATGACCAAAATAAACTTATAAACGGTTAATGATAGACAAATAGATTGACGGACAGACAGGCATAGATGAATTTATAGGACTGAATTTTGATGATTTCAAATATAATGCGAAATTTCTGAAAAAAAAAGTGTAAAACTTTGAGAAAATTTTTTAGAACCTTGACCCTATTAGGCCTAGGTTCTAAACAAGAATTTCCGGCATGGATCAAAAGAAGCTTTGTATGCATTCCTTATTTCAAAAACTCAACTCTTAAACTCATAATTGTACAGAAAAACGAAAAAAAAAAAAAATTTTAAATTATAGTATTTAATTATAGTATTTTTGAACATCTGAATTATTGCAAAATTTTTAGAAAAAGGTTTTCTAAAAAAAGCTGTAAAAAGGAATCGGAAAGAAAAGGAGTCCTTCTTAGTGAAAACAGGTAAGAAGTATCATTTGTTTACATCCTGTCAAATTTTAAATGTTAAAAAATGTTTCAAAAATTGGTAGTTAACAAGGTTAAAAATAAAAGCATAAAAATCATAAAAGTTTTAGTGATCTTTGAAAAACTGATGTTAGACCAAGCTGCTTTCTTTGGCATTTTGAGCTTTCA
>JAUZNK010073339.1:0-13824 GCA_035046665.1 Euphysa ruthae | reverse complement strand
ATGTTTGCATAGAGCAATGGACGTAAATATCAATGATGTGACAAGTGTTATAATGGCTTGCTTTATACTGCATAACTGTTGTGAGGAACGAAATGAATCTGTATCGCATGATATTGTAGAAAAAGCTGTTGCTGCAGAAAATTTTTTTAAGCCACCTACACAGACAGGCGGATACAGTACGTCTGTCAATGATGTAGCCACTAAAGACATCAGACAAGTATACACTAACTATTTTGAATAAATCGGGTCAAATGAATAGCAACTATTGAAAAATAATTAAAATTAGAGGAGGCGAAAAATACACGTTTATTTTTGTGTATAATTTTAAATAAATCAGGAGAATGGTTGAATATCTAAAAAAAAAAACAACATCCTTTTAGGTGCCACCATCTGATGGTCATCATAATTCAAAACAACCTTTCAGCTAAAACATACAAAATTTGATATTTAAATGGAGGCCAAATAAGGCATAGAATTTTGAATTTTATGAAATATTTTATGATTTTTCTGTAAAATAATATTTACAAGTCATAATATTGTTTTGCGCCTTGTTCTTCATCTTCAACATTATGCAATAATTGACTAGGTGTTTTCGGGCTATGGCTTTGTTCAGCGGTATAGTATAGGTTTTCACCTTCTTCAGGCCTTGTTTTTTTAGCACTTTTTTTAGTATATTGTTGTGGGTTTCTACCCCAAACCTGAGGATTGAAGTTGCTTTGAGATTATTGCGCATGTTGTTGACCCATCATCATCACCCCTTCATAAGTTTTTGTCATTATCGAAGTGACATCCTCTATATTTTTCTGTACTGCCTTCATGTTTGCATTAAATTCTGAGTCCTGGCGGTCCATTCTAGAAAGTATTTCTTTCCTGAACTGAGACTCATCTTGAGCTGAGTTAAAAAGTTGCTGATCAACAGGAATTTTTTTGATGACTTTCTTGTTACGTCTTTCCTGTAACATTGATACCTGTATCTGTTTGCGTCGTCTTAAATTCTTTAACGGCTTCTAATAACAGTTCAACTTTGTCGTCAGTCCAAATAAGTAGTTTTGGTTGTTCAGATTTTATAATATTCTTTTATTTTAAAGACATGTTTCTACTTTACGAACCTCTTTACAAAGAAAGAAAAATCACAGTAATATTCCTGCAATGGATTGTGCAATTATATTCGAGAATTCTTGAAATGTACATTTTGAGTGTAAACAGCAGAAAACGCAAATCCGGAACAATCTGTCGAAATAGTAGAAAATATGCAGAAAACTATGCTCTAGTGTAAACGGTTGAACCCAGAATAATATTCATGCTCAAATATTTAACCGAATCCGCAACGTTTTCTGAATCCGCAACTATGCTCAAGTGTAAACTTAGCATTAATCTTTGATAATTTAATAAAGTTTTTGGAGGATTTAATTTCATGATTTATCTAAGAGTTTTTATGTTCCTGAAAACCTGGGTGTGTTTTAAAGTTTGCAAAAGTAATCTAATCGATTTGTTGTTATTTGCGAAAATTTAGCTTATTTTCTTCCGGGATTGCTAAGATGGTGCTTTCCACAATTGATTAAAGTTTAAAGGTTTTTTTAGAATGATTTTTTAATGTTAGCTTTTGTCATAAGTTGTAATGTTTCCAAATTTTTTTTTAAAGCTGTCATCTCACTATTGGTTAAAAATAATTCTTTGAATGGTAAAATCATTACTCCGCCAGTCGTTCACTTAAAATATGTAAAGATTTTTCAAATTAGTGTTTTAATTAACCAATATTTTGCACTTAAAATAAGTATTTATACAAGCTTAGTCATTTTAATAGGTAGGTTGTAATTTAAAAACATGCCATGAGTTAAATATTTATTCTGGCTACGTTTTGGGAGACAACCTGCTCCCATCTTCAGGCAAAGTATAAATAAGCTTTTACAGTTTGTACAGTGATCATTTTCAGTTTAGTTTATTGGTGAAGGTTAATTTGTTGAAGTTTTCGAAAAATTGCTGCAGTTAAATTGTTTTAATAGAGGCAAAAACATCGTCTCTAAAACATTTCAATCACTTAAATCAATCAATCAGTAATTTTTATTCCATGTTAAAAATTACATAGCGAGAAAAATATATATCATACATTTAAATGCTAATATAAACCAATAAATTTTTTTTTTCAATATAATATATTTTAGTACCAGAAAAACTGTTTGCAAATACAACAACTACATTTAAAAACCTTCCAAAGGTTATTCAAGAGAAAACAAGCTTTGAGAAGAAGTGGATTAGTTCCATATGTGGTAGTTTTACCTGAGGGCAGTACTAAAATCATCTCATTCCTCACAGATTACAGTATACCTTTTATACAAAAGTGTTCCCACATTAATTCTGGATTAAGTGTGTTAACTGATTTAAAGGTTTCAATCATTAACAGCTGTAGATGGTTTGCATGAATACGGACAATGACTGACTGTATTTTCCTAGTGTAGCAATTCACCAAAAGGCAAGTCATGGTTCAGATGGATTACTCCAAGTGCAAGTTTTTGAACTCTATGAATCAGCTGGTAGTCAGTTTCCATGAAAAAAATTTAAAATAAATAATAAGACAAAAATGTGACAATGATATAATTATTTAAAAGGATTCTAGTATGATTAGCATTCAGATTTTTCCTCATTCTAATCAAGCAAGATATCTTATTTTTGGCTAAAATACAAATATTTCGAGTATGTTCAGAAAATTTTAATTTAAAATTTATCGTGACAGCTAGTACTGCTACTTGTTTCTTTGCAAAAATTTCAACACTAAAACCGGTTTCAAGTATTATTAAAAACTTTACCACATGCATATAAGGTTTTATCAACAGCAAAGTTACAATTCTCAGATTCAAGTATAAAAATGAACATATTGTTAATAAAAATTATTAAATAAAAGTGGTCCAAGAATGGAGACTTGAGGAACTCCTAGTGTTATTTCTAACCGCTCACTGAACATTGAGCCCAGTTTCACTCTTTGTTTCCTGGAAGTGAGGTGGCTTTTTATAAGTCTCAGACTATTGTGAGAAAACCTGTACACAGCAAGTTTAGTCAAGAGAAGGTTGTGAGATATGCAGTCGTACACTTTAGATAAATTGTCCCTACAAATCCTTTTCTATCAAGACATTTTTTCCACTTCTGAAGAAGATGAAACAAAGAGTGTTGTTTAGAAAAGCCTTTCCAAAAACCACTTAAAAGGTGAGAAAATTTATCCTCAAAAAAAGTTATTTCCCAAAAGATGATCTTTTCAAAAACTTTACTGATACTGATGCAGCAATAGTTCCCTTTATCTGTGGTATCCCTCTTTTTATGCACAGGAAAAACATCGGCTCATTTCAAATGAAATGGGAAGATACAATTGTTAATGGATGTATATATGTAATCACAAATGAAATATGTGTGCGTATATGGCGTGGTTTTCAAAAGCCATAGAGGTATATCATTAGTACCCTTCTTTAGCTTAGCAATGTTGTCATAAACTTCATTGGGTATAACATGAGAAAAATTGAAGGGGTTTATAATGGCCACCCCATTATAAACCCCTTCAATTTATTCCTTTTGATTGCACAGATATTAGGATGGGTATCAAACATATTGACAGATCGTAATAGGATCACTATAGAATATTGAATTTGGTACCCATGTGCAACTTTTTTTTAACTTCTAAACATTAGGAAGTTGTGAAGTAGCAAAAAGGGCAAGTAATTATTGGGACTGGATGTAAATTTCAACATTGACAGATGAAATAAGACCACCCATAAAAACACTGTTAGTTTGACTTAGGAAATTTCCTTTTAAAGTTTTTGTTAGCAGGAATATTTATATATCAAGCAGATCTTATAGAAATTATGAATAATTGACTTGGTGTATATTTCAGATATGTTTGTTACTGACAAGAAAGCTGGATATAGGAATTAGGTGCAATCTTGAAATGAAAGTAAAAAAAAACCACAAATTACAAAAAATTACAGATTACATCAAAAATATTCCAGAACATTGAGCTCAATGTTCTGTCAGATTCTGGATTTTTTTTATAAAAATCATTTAGAAATTATTACATTTTTTTTTTGTTGTTGTGCCATTATGAGAACTAATAAACAAGTTCAGGTTCAGTTTTCGTATAAATACAAGTGTTTCTTCTCAACTTTGATGAAGTTGATAAACGAGACAATAAGATAAAGTCTAAAAGTTGATATGCATCAAATATAATTTAATTTTTTACAAGAATAGTGTCACTAACTGTTATTAAGATACGATTTATAACATACGGGTCTTTTTTTTTTTGGATAACAGGTTCGGAAGTCAATAATTAGGTAATAATTAAATTTTAGTCACATGTAATTTATTATTTGACCTATGTGGTTTTTATGCTGGAAAGATTACGCTCGACACTAATTTATGGCCACATGCAAGTTTGAGAAACTTCAATTTTTAGTATCTTAAAAATCTTTCTTTGACATCACTGCTTGCAAATTTTTAGAACTATATGTTTTGTTACCAAAACTAGTATTCAATAATTTGGGTTATTTTTAAATACCACTAAACCAGGAAAGGCCTACTAGATTTAAAAAGATGATAGGCTGATGCTTAAAATTTCTTTAAAACGCTCCCCTAGAGATCA
Organism: Euphysa ruthae; assembly: GCA_035046665.1. Classification (NCBI taxonomy): domain Eukaryota; kingdom Metazoa; phylum Cnidaria; class Hydrozoa; order Anthoathecata; family Corymorphidae; genus Euphysa; species Euphysa ruthae. The sequence continues at coordinate 9,203 of JAUZNK010073339.1, read as the reverse complement.
TAATAATACAATGGCGTTTATCTTATCAACTTAACAATGGTTTATTTCAATGTAGGTTTTGCGACACATCAAAGCAAGCGATTGGTGCAGTGTTGATACATTTTGTTAATGTGTTTTTGGCTGAATTAAGTCACGAAAAGGATCCATGTACACTGTAGGTATTTTATTTTTTGAGCATCCTGAACACTTTATTACCTAGCTTCTTATAATATAATAATTTAGGATTGTAATATAATTAAATTAGTACCTAGCTTCTTTATTTGTCACTATTAATAAACTTTTATCGTCAATGCAAAATTGTTTATAGTAACCCTTGGAAATTCATGGCAAAATCTGACAGCAGCAGAAATTTATTTTCTATTGAAAACATATTGATTATTTTTGCTTTTATAACCTAATGAGATTTCTTGATTTAATTATTCTATTATTTACATAGACTTTTATCAATGATACTTTTGACTTTTTTAAAAAATAAGTATTACAAAATATATTTTAAGCGTTATAAAGCACTAAAACCCGGCTTATGGTGTTTTATTAAAACGAAAAAAACACCTGCCATACGCTGATCGCTTAGATAAATATGGAATATGCGGAAAAATTTACTTATAAATTTGCGTAAAACTGTTTAGGAAAATTCTGGTAGTTTCTATCGGCAATTCCTCATGTTGTCACATGACATGTTGATGAATTGCAATGCTGTTTTCCATTACCAATTAGTAATGAATTTTATCACTATTTTCAGCTAGCAATTCTTAATGAATTTCACATCCTTTCATAGAGGAAATTCTAATAATTCTAAAGTAATCATTTTACAATTCTATTAGAATTTATAGCTACGATCTTTAGCTTTTTGCTGTCCCTTAACCATAGAAAATAGTATTATAATAACACTAATAGTTTATAATAAATTTATGCTATATATAGTTTTTGCTTTGAAAATAGTCCCTCCCCCACGTTTTATAATTTTTGGAAAGTAACATTAGAAAAACTCCCTTTATTATTCAATATATTTTTTTTTAAAAAAAACTTCATAAATCAAAAAGTCCCTGTTTTTCTATCTATTTTTTTTTTTTACCTTTTAAAAACATTTTAGAAAATTTTTTTACATGAATACTTTTTAAATATAGTTGCGATAGTTGAGACATTTTCATATTAGAAACTTGAAGATTATTCGGCCGAAAATTTTTGAAATATTTTTTTGAAGATGCACCATAAAAATCCCTCTTAGAGTTTATTTTTTGCTAAGAAAGTTTTTTACAATTATTTTGCGGATTTCTTAGGGTATTTTGCACATTTTTTAATTGAGCATTTTCATTGTTTGCCACGATGGCAATTGCCGTCAAAAGAACGAAAAAAAACTTGACATAATAATATCGATATTTTAATGATTTACATAACAATAATATATTTTTTGATTGGTTGTTTTTAAACGGTGGAGAAATAGAATAATAATATAACAGACATAACGTACTGTTAATAAGGTTTAACTCGAATGGTAAAGTGCTCACTTAGCATGCAAGAGGTATGGGGATCAATGCCCTGGTCCTCTAAATTTGTTTTTATTTTTTCTTATAATTTTCTGAAGATAGCGAAATTTAAACTAACCCTTGGGCCCCTCTGTAATAAATTTGTTCGAAAATTTATTTGTTAGGCCCATGTTAAATTAATGGAATAATCTAATCCGCCAAATTTCTTTTTAGTTTTTAAGATTTTTTTTTTAAATGCTATATACACCAATATATACACTATACACTATATACACTGTCTAAATGTTACATCTTCAAATCTCTCTGACTTATTATTGGTAGATAAAGCCCACAGCATTTATAATAGACACCTTCAATTTTTAGCGATATAGTTTTACAGTTTTACAAAACTATAAACCTGGTAAACCCCAAGTTTTTCATGGAATTATTTTGTTTTAAAAGCATGAACTATAATATGTTAACCAAGTCACTTCTTAAACTACTTGCAGCCCTTGCTATTACATATTGAAAAAATTTATTTAATTTTAAACCTAGCATTGTTTGGAATAATCTTCTCTATAAAATCAAAAACAGTAAAAGCGTTACGGCTTTTAAAAGGAAGGTAAAAATGTGGAGTGGATTTTTTTTTTAATAAGATACAGTTTGTTCTATTTGTTTCTTACTTTCTTTAAACTTGTTTTTGAAAATTTGTTAGTTTGTATCAGTCATAAATGATAGTTATTAATTATGTTTCTAGTACTATGTTCATACTAACGTTAAACAAATTGTTGAGTTGAAAAAAGATTTAAAGCAACATGGCATGTCAATTTGCAAAAAAACTAGATAGAGATAGAACAAAAATTCTCAGTTTTAACTAATGCAGAAATTTTTTTCATGCGAAACCACTACATATTTTTTCTTTTTAAAAACTAGTCATATCCCTAGTAGTAAAGCTTTAAAGATGTTTCTAAAATGTAAGTTTTGTTTAAAATTTCTGGAGCATATACCTCATCCAGCCCCATGTTATTTTAGCCATTCTGTAGTTGCCTAATTACCAAGCTGTAACCTGATTACATTATAAGAAATCTTTAGCTAGGACTTAGTCATTAGAAAACTATTTTGAATCTTTACTGCCAGGGTATTCGCTTAGTTTCTTATAAAAAATATTTGATCATTAGACCACCCAATTTATTTATTTTTTTCAAGAAAATAAAAAATAAAAATAGAATTAAAGTAAAGTCTCATTGAAAATGTTGAAATACAATTTCCAACTTTCCAAGTACAATATTTACTGTTACTGATGCAATTTTGTGTTTCATAAACAAACAAACCAATACTTACCATAACAGGCGGCTTCTTCCACTTCTTACAAAAAATTGTTTCATAATGCATAAGCTTTCCTTCTACAAACTATGGTCGCTATCTAGATTTCATAAATGAATGTTTACTCAAAATGAATACTAACAGCTAATACCATAAATATTTTAGTGTCATATTTATTTTGCTCTATTTCTGTGTTTTAATAAATGTTAATCATTGGTGTTATGTTACACTTTAAAAAACATAATTTCTTAAAATACTATATTAAAGCCACAAACTTCCAAGTGCATACCAAATGTTTATATTAATTCATTTCATGCTTCCATGTAGAAACCATGTTCACGTGAAATTGCGTTCATGAAGCAGTGCATGCACTTAATATTTCCGCTAAACTTATACACTTTTTTTACAAATAAGAACCAAAGAATTTGACTACAGTCTTCCCACTCTTGTTTTCTGAAGAATTTAGTCTTAAAGCAATCCATAGCCTTTTTCCTTATTTACATCAAAATTTTAAATCTTGGGAAAATTCTAAACAGAATTTCAAATTGTTCTTTTTTATTCCTTTTTTAAGTATTTGGTTTTCAGAACACATTTGTGAGAAATTCGATCTTGAATTTTACGTAATAAGATTCTGATATTAATTATGCGTAAAATCAAGGAACTTTTTAAAAACAATAAAAATATGTTGTATGGACCAAATTCTGATCGTTTTGTGCTAGTTTTTTTTTTTTTTTTTTTTTTTTGGGATGTGGAAATCGATCTATCAAAAATCAACTTAATGGTGTAGTTATCTTCTAATAAGTGTCCTAGGCTCATAAGGAATTGCTAATAGAAAAACATTGAATCTTATTAGAAATTTCCAATGAAACAATTTCTTACGTTGTTTCTTGGATTTTTTTGTTGTTTCTTGTTGTTGTTGTTGTCGTTATTGCTTATTTAAGGTTCAATTTTGTGAAGGAAATGTTAAGGTTGTGGATCTTCATGAGGTATAAACACTACTATGATGCTCCTTTTGAAAAAAAAAAGAAATTTATTTCCAATTAGAAAAAGGCTATTTCCTAGTCTGGAATCTTTCTTTTCAAGGTTAGTTTAAATGTAACAAACATTTGATTATTTTTTCATTTTCAATAATTGTTCTGTAACTCTTTTAAAAGTTATCAAGGAATTTGAAGTTTTGGGTGATCTAAGATAATATAAATATATTTTTCAAAATTAACGAAATAAAAAATACAATGTAGTTTCTTATAATAATATAGAATAAAGTTAGGATTAATTACTTAACTTAACATTAGGTTAATTTAGAGGGAGTCACTCATATAGCAAGATTTTATTAGTGAATACTTAGTTAATTAAAACCATGACATAAAAAGGTCAAAAAACAAACAAAAACAAAAAAAAAGAAACGGTAGTTGTAGCTAATTTATTAACCAAATATATTTTTATGAATCTAGGAAACCGAAAGCTATTTAAGAATTGAGTTTGATAAGTTTTGAATTGAGTCTTATGAAATTTCTCAACAGATGTAAAATTGCTTTTGAGTATTTTTAGCAATGTTACCTGTTTTTAAAAAAATTATTTGATAGAAATTAATTTTCTGTTTTAAAGATTAGTTTTGTTTTAGTGGTTTCGTGTGGAATAAGTAATTGCGAAATATGAATTTTTTGGTTAGAAGAATTTTAAAATAGTCATGTTTGCAGTTTTTGTATGGATGAAAAAGTGAAAAATATTTGTTTACATCTAGAAGCAAAGGTAGGAACTAGTTATAAATAGAATTGCAATATTTGTAAGATTTATTTTTAGTGACTTCTATGTGAGTTTTCCAGGTAATGTTTTCAGGGAGAAAGTTTTCCAGGTTTATGCGGAATTTCAAATTCAAGTTAATCCTTATTGCTTTCCTGATTTCCTCAAATTTTATTATATTTTTTGAAAATTTATAATGTGTCTTTGATTTCAGCTTTTTTGGTTCATTTTATTTTTATTTTTCAGATATCAATTGCAGTAATTAGTTTTTTCATTACAAATGGATATACAAGAATAATTTGGTTGTCTAAAATAAATGCAGAAATATTTATTTAGTGTTTTTTTTTTTTTTTTTCATATCTTATTTAGCAACTCAAAATGATGAAAGCTCAAAATATTTTATTGCAGAGATGGTAGGGTGATAGAACTATGCCTTGAAAAAGCCGTTTGAAGCTTATCATTGAGCTATATTACTATAATTACATTAAGTTTTGGTGAGGGTGTTGGACCAGATTATTGTTAGGAAATTGAAGTTTAAGTAAAGATGAATTGATGTTTAGTTTAGGTTAACATTCTTATTCATGGAGATTGGTGTACATTTTCAAATATGTACGTTATATCTTTTGTCTAAATATCTTGTTGCTCCTAGCAATATTCCCTGTTTTTATTCCCTGTTTTATGGGGTTTAGGAAAATTGCACTGAAGGGTTTTTGATTTAATTGAGTTGATATTTCTTTGTGGTTTTGTTGTCAGGAAGGACATTCCAAACAATAGACCGGCTTCGTCCAGTGGTAATCAGTCACAGAGCCTGAGTATGAACCCTATTCATACTGTCATATTTTTATGGAAAGCATTTTTTATGATACAAGTGTGACTTTATTTTGTTTCTGGTATGTTACTTAATCTGTTTCAGTTGAACCGCCATACTAGAGGTGAAATGGGGGGTTTTTTTTTTGATTTATGTTGAATTATTTAGATTTTGATCTTGATTTATTTTCTTGATTTTGTTTGATTATAAAATTGGCTTTTGAGTTTTAATTGTTTAAAATTCTGTGACATTCCCATTTTGTAAAATTTTTTAGATGTTCTCTGCAAATTTATAAAAAAAATTCATCTTTGATTTATGTAAATTTTAACGACACAAAACAATATTCCACCTAATTTTGAGGTTTTCACTTATAATAAATTAAACCAAGCACATAGTGTGGGTAGTCAAGTTTATTATTTTTTGCTGATGACAAAATACACAAAGTTTCAAATCTTTATTTATTACCCCCTGGGTATTATTACTATCGGATAAAAAAATGCAAGCGTGGTGTCTAGCACAGACACTTCACTCGACTAGAGGGAGAGTTTTGGTGGCAAGTCTCATTTTGTGTGGCCCCACAATAAACATGTCTGCTACAACTGCTAGCATACTATGTCTTACAGTGAACAAAAATCATGGTGGTAATGATGGCATTCAGTCACTTTTGAATTAAAACAAGCTGATTATGAAATAATGGAGTAAAATTTCCTAAATTTTTTATTTTGAGGATCTCTCTAAAGCTATTACTTGAAATAAGTCTTCAAATCTTTTTAGGTATTTTATCAATTTTCTACTTGACACAACTGTTGGTTTGCTGGTAATATGGTTTATGTTAAAAAGTCTTCAATTAATCGCATCAAAGAGAGGCTGGATTAGACTCAGAATGGGAGAATATGGTAATCCATAATTAATTTTGAAACTGAGGAAGAGTTATTTATCTGTTAAAATGTCTCACCCAAATTTAGGTACTCTCTATGAATTTCTACGCAATCTCTATAATAATACTCTTCGTTCACGCACCCTCATACCTGGATTTAAACAAACTAAACCAATTAGCTTTCTTTCTTTCCATTTGTTATTTGCTATAAAGTAGCGATTATGTCATTTTCCCCTCAATCATAATAATTATAAAGATTTTCATTGGTTTCTTATTATAAACATTTTTGAGTGGTCGTTCAAGTGTTTTGTTTGTATTTAGTATTTATAAAATTGTTTTTATTTAATTCTAGACTCCATTTTAAGGTTGCCACATCCTAAAATGCTATGAGCACCAATTAGCCAAATCTTGGTGGGTATACAGATATCTCTATAATAACACCCTTAAAAATGACCTGGATTTAAAAAAACTGGCTAATCGTAATTATTCTTTAATTTTATTTATGTTATGAAGTAGAGAAATGCATGTCAACGGTTGGATCATGATTTCAGAACATGTTTTAATAAATATTTTAGTTTAATAAGGTTTTAAACAATAATATTGTTTTTGATTGGTGTTTTTAAACCATGAGCAAATAGAACGATATCATGAAATAATAGTTTTTTTAACATAATTTGTTAATAAGATTTTGCTCAGATGGTAAAGTGCTTGCTTAGCATGTGAAAGGTAAGGTATGGGGATCGATGCCCCGATTTTCCAAGTTTTATTTTAAACTATAGCCAAAATGGCCAAATAGAACTATATCATAAGATATATATTTTTTTTAAATTTATTTTTAAACGTACCAATTAGCCAAATTTTGATGGGTATACAGCTTGTCTATTAAATATCACCTCAACTTTAGTTCAAACTGAAATAAATTTGGATATTTTTATAAGTTTATAGTGTCAATCCTTAAACCTAAATCTGTTTTAAGAAAATATTTATTTTCATAACATTCATCACCTTGAACCACAGGATTGAGGTGCCAAATGCTTCAAACCTGCAGAATCGTGTCCCAATCAAATATCACTTTCCGCCACATTCGCAAATAGTGCCTTTCTGATTCTTGTTCGCAGTGTTTTTTACCTGTGATCCTTAAATTTAAGATTACTACTCATTTTAAGAAATATATAAAAATATTTTTTAAATTTTTATTTATTAGGATTCTGATTTCATATTAAGTGCAAAGTTTTTTAAAGTTACAAGAATTATTTGTGTTTATGTTTATTATTTTTCTGCCTGCATTGGAAAGCAAACTTAGAATAAAATTTTTCTTTAGTTGAATTCTTATTTTTTAGTGTGCTAAGTTTTTTTTAAGTTCAAAGAAAAGTTTATGTATTTTTTTTCCTACAATGGAGAACAGTCACTTCAAAACGAAAATTTGATTGGGTCGCGATTCAGCAGGTTTGCCTCAATTGCTGCTTGTTTTTTTGGAATTTGTTTTTGTAACTAACGCACACAAAAAGTCTGCACAAAATATATTGCCTTAAAAATTTATTCCGTATAAGTTAAAAAATTTTTTCTTGTTTTCCAAGTTTTTATATGGTTGGTCAGTTGGGATATTTTTTTTAAACATAGTCAGTCAGATAATGACAAACAACTAACACTTTTTTGATTGCAACCTAAATAAAAAAGGAAAATGTCCACAAGCCTTTCACAATGTTATTATTTGTTTGTATTTCAGCTTTTTGTTTTTTTTAACCACAGGCTACGGTTTGACAAACTAGAACTATGTTCTTTGTAGTTAAGGCAGTTTTGCGGAAGAAACTTTTGCTGCTTTCCCTAAATCTTTAATATTTGTAAATTATTTAGGATTGTCATACTTTAGTAAAACTCTAAGAACAGTGAAAACATGATAAGAAAGTTTGCCTCAAAATTGTTTTCCATAAAAATGATAATTTAAAAAAACCCTTAACTAGATTTAATTACAATAGTTATAAATGGTATACATCTAGTATACTTTTAAAAGTATTCATAATTTGTTTCAAATGAATATTTACAAACTTTTACTGACAGAAACAGCATAAAACGGGTTAACCTGTCTTTGTTAATCTGTTTGATTTATACCGTTCAACCTTTAAACCTTTATTTGTTATGAAAAAATAATCCTTGTTATCACAAAAACCTTAAAAAGAATGAGATTATAGAATTTTTCATGCAAAAAAAACTTAATTTTGGAACTTCAGCCTTGTGGTTTTCTTAAAATATCAGTCTTTTGAGCCTCATTTTCTTTTTTCTTATAAAAAAAAAAACGTTTATATATTACTTATATTTGATTTATATTTATAGTTATATTTGATTTATATTTATAAAGAGTTATATCTGATTTTTAAATGTTTTATAAATGTTTTATAAATTTCATAGATGATCCATGTGTTATAAACTTTAGAAAGCTATTAAAAACTAAGATTTTAAGATTTAACTCTTTGAAATATAAACAATAAAAATAACAATCAAACTAATGTTTGTCAGTGTTTTAGGATTCTGATCTTAAGTTTTCTTTGATATATTTTGTGAATACTTGATGAACAGTTTCCCCTTCATGATATTACGGGTCTTCTTTTCTTCTTGCAAATGTCAGTTGATATTTGCCGCAACATCTGCTTCATCTATGCCATTTGAATTTTAACAATAACTATGAAGTACAAAGCAGGTGTAAATAAATGTTGGCACAACTTCAAGATTAAGGTCAACAACTTTCTTCAAAAAAAACTCAGGCATAGTCAATTTTATTATAATTGATTTTAATTACTTTAATATTTATATTAATTTTAATTTCATATTCATATTTTATTTCTACCATGTATTGTTAAAAAAAACTTCTTCAGTTTTGCAAGTTTGGAATTCTTTTCTATAATTCAGTATTAATGGGTATGCAGGATCTCCCAAAATGTTCTAATTTTGACCAATGTTCTTGTTGCTGTAGATTGATGAACACATAATATAT